>WUAP02148377.1:0-11189 GCA_015163945.2 Stichodactyla helianthus | reverse complement strand
TTACAATGAAGCTGTATTTTTTTTCTTTGCAAGAGGGTCAAAAATGGCCGAAAAAATAGGAAAGGGAAAGGGTTAAAAAGGCCGTGTGAAAGACTTGCATCCCTTCCAGTCAAACACAGTTTACTGACCTGCCACCTGATTGCTGCTTGGTCCATGTTATCACTGCTCTGCAGTTGAGGTAAAGGCTAAGCGTTTAGCAAGGAAAGTAAAAAAATGGTTTTACGAGACACAGGGTAGAAAAGAAGACATATCCTACCACTTCACAGATAAGGAATCACGATTATTTTGTCATCACTTTATGAGATTGATAAAACATCTAAGCTATGAAAGTGATACCCAAAAACAGAAACAAGCAGTTTTGGTGTTGGCATACATTGGGTTGAGGTTAAGGGACTGCTGCCCAATTTTCAACAGATTTGATGTAAAAGAAGATCTGGACACTCTTCAAACCCTGGCCTCAGAATATTTTCTTGACAATGCCTTCTTCTTATCCTCATCAATAAATCCCACAATCTGGACCCTTGGTCAGGTTGTACCAGTACATGCGAAGCAGGTGTACAAAGAATACAAACAGGGGCTTTAAACGGTTACTATGGAGGGCAGGGAGGCCAAGCACATTTTCTTACACAGATTAAGTGAACATATCTCATGCCAAAATAGGTGGTATGAGATTTTCAAACACGAGTTTATTATGCTTATATGGTTACCTAAACAAGGGCATGATACCTGCTCTTACACTCCTAGTAAAAGTGTATATATTCCTTCTAGGGTTATTACTTTATTACTGATAAAACCTTTTGCTATACACGCATCAGGAATTCCAGACTTCCGGTGGAATCGTGATGCATGCCGGGAAGTGAGACTGAAAAAGTGAGCATCAAATACCAAATCCCATACATTGTTTACTATGGATACACGTTTTTATACTACTTTGTATCTTCAAAACTGGTAGGTAAATATGTATTTCTTACAGTGAATTTATTTGTCTCTAAAATGTTGAATGTTGTGTTGTGTCTCGTATCAGCGAAAGCGAATAACCAGGGACAATTCGACGTAATACGTACCGATTATTTACGATTTATCAAGGAAATTCTCATCTATAACTCATCACTTCTCTTTTAATATAAGTATGGGCTTTGATCACTGCAATTGTGTGGTCGTAGACTGTCATAATAGTAGGAGAAAACTTAACTTAATATTCCGTTTAAGACAGAAAAATTTAATTAAGTGCGTCTAGAAACCATGTCTGAAGTTCCTCGAAAGGAATGCCCTCCGCTTCTGAACTCATAAGAACATTCTAGAGGGGAAAAATAGACACATTACCTATACCAAGTCAAATAAAGTGATAAACAAATTTCCTTGATAAATCGTAAATAATCGGTACGTCACACTAAATGTTAGATTTCTTAAATTGAGAAGAAAACTCTTATTTTAAGGTCTTGAATTTATCAAAATGAGAAATGTAAAATTCTCAATACAAGGGGATTAAATATCTAAATTCAAGATATCCATTGAGAAATTATTGAGAAATCTGGTATCTTAATTATTAGAAGTTCAGTATGGCTTATTCATATGAAAGCTATATTTCTAGTCGTGCAGTTGTGATACCATGTTGTATTGTACTTTTAAAAGTGTTACTATAGTTTGGCAGTGGGCCATTCCATTTTTTATCCAGGGACCCACTATGGAAGACTACCGGAATCCTAAGGGGAGGGGGGGTCATACGAAAACCAAAAATCCAGTTGGTGGGTAGGGGTATATATCAGCCAAGATCCTAAGGGTAGGGGGGAGCAACTAGGCAAAATCCTAGGGTAGATAGTGGGTGTAACACTAGGCAAAATCCTAGGGGGTGGAACTAGTAACTAGGCAAAATCCTAGGGTAGTGTGGTGTGGTTGTGTACCACCACAGGATCCCAGGCATAGGATCCCAAACATATTCTTTGTCTCTTGGTGACGTCATCAGTTCAACTGGGCTTTTGAAAATTTCCATGTAGTCTCAGATGTGTGCTAGAATAAGATTAATTTAATATTCGAAATCGCGAACTATTAGAGAAAATTTGAAAAATATCTGAATAACAGAAGTCTGATAATTGAGGAACACTTTGGTATAGGAAAGTAACTTTTTTCGTCTCTACACAGGCCTACCATTTTGTGTGTTTGTGTCGGTTGGGCTTCCTGTGGTCTTCCTATGGTGATTTCAACGGCTATTCAATACCGAGTTAAATTATCCCTCTTAGTTCACTAAAGCCTTAAAAATATTATTCAAAATACTGATTTAAATCAATATTTATTGTTTATGAACGTTTGTAGACTTTCTCTGGTTGATTTTATCACGTGACATCCACCCCACAGTAAGAAAATGCACACTCTAGACCCCCGGAGGGGCTCATTTTCTTACTTATAGCCCTCCTTATAGACACCTTTGTAGTTCTAGTCTCTTACGGGCCATCCGCACTTGACCAACGAAACTTGAACGGCTCTACAAAAATTCCTACCAATAATTGTCTCGACAAAATTTTGTTTTTGTCAAACCCGTCCGCACTAGTAGGCCACAAAATAATTGTCGCCCACTAAACGTCAATCTTATGAAATTAGATACGCCCTGTGTTCGCGGCAAATCTTATGTTTACATGTAATCCCCGCGGTAAGCACCAAAATGATGATCCATAATAATTGCAATCCTGAGGGCTACTTCCTAGCATTGCTAGATAACTAAAACTAGTCGTTGCAAATTGCAAGTAAAGTGCTGCGAGCATGTAGACAGCGATGTAGCAAACGGATCTACATCGAGTACAAACAATGGAAAATTAAAGTCAAGGGGATGTAATATCAAGCTTTTACATTGTTAAACCTCATTATCATAGCAATAAAGTATATTTCAGGACGATGTGAAATTCACTACAGTACGTTCGCAACTGAACTTGAACTGACTAAGAGTCTAAGAGACCTAGAAAAACTATCAGAAGAACATGGTCTCTCTCGCAAAATGTTACTTAATTGTTTGAAACCCTCATAAATGCTTCCAGCTATGAATATGTTTTCTTTTCGAAGCACAAATCGTCTGGTTTTTATCGTCAAACATGCACAAATCGAGCAGGGTAGCCACTTCATTTATGATCTCTACAATGTCTCTGCCCCTGAAATTTCATGTGCGGGGGGGGGCCAAATGGAAGAACCAAAATCGAGATTTTTTCTGGCATATAGCACACAGGGAGGCCAAGATTAGTATTGCTGCTCACCTGACGGCTCGCAGCAATTATTTCGGTAGTCACGTTCGTTCGCCATGGCTGCCGCACAACACTAAGCATTTTGGCGCGCTTTCCTTAATTAGGAAAGCATTACAGGGATCAAATTTACTTTGATGCTGTTTGACTGACAGATATGTCAAATTTTGACGTTTTACCAAAATTTGTCCTGCCCTGAGGCAGGACAGCGGCACTTCTGAAGTTTGGTAAGGCTGGACAAAATTTTGTTAAAAGTCTTATGCGTGTCCGCACTTGTAAAACCGATCTGTTGACAGTTTTTTTGGTAAAGTAAACAAAAATTCCCCTAGTGCGGATGGCCCCTTATATAATAGGCAGTAACCTTTAATGGCTAAAAAAGCTAGCAACTCGATGATTGTTTTTATTATAAAAAACCGTTACCGCTAACAGTGACATATCAATTTTAAATTTCAAACAATAAGAAAAAAATCACAACCATTAGAATTACTTTATGAACCTTTGTTATTCAACTTGGATTACAGTCAGTTCAATAATTGTTTATTATCTATATATCTGTATTATTATTTATCAAGTACCGATACTAGTAATTAATTTTATAATCAATATCCATTACAAGATCTGAAAATAGCAATAATAAAATCGCTAAAGTTCGTGATCACAGCGCTCTCCACTATGATTTCATCAGTTTGCGTTGGTGACTAAACTAGACCGCAAAAAAACTAAACTATCATAATTAACTAAAATAAAGTCTCTCAAGATGCGCTTTCCGTGCTTTGGTAGGCCTGTTTGACCTTTACAAGGCACTTTTCTCAGTGCGTCTTGCGCCTTTCGCAGCTTTTGGCAGTAGAAGGTCAGATCCCCTTCTAGCTTTAGAGTGATCTGATTGTCCTCAACACCTTTCTTGGCATCGTCAAGCTCTTCTTGGATGGTCAGAATTTTTTCTCTGTATTTTCTGACCTTTTCTTGATTATTCTTGATCGTGTCCCTTTTCATTCCAGAAGAAGATGGTGTGTCTGTTTTTGTGGACAAAACCTCTGCCTCGTGCTCTAGCAGCTCACTTTTGTAAAGGCGCTGTGGAGCAATTGATCTAATTCAGCTCCTTTCAAGGTGTTGCTGCTGTCTTTGGACAATCGCTCAACTTCTTCGTTCCACCATTTTCTCCTTTTTTTTTCTCCAGTCCCTTGGCACTTTGTATTTCAATGTCACTAAAGATGTGGAACCCTTTTTTATCGCTAGCATTACTTGCTTTTTTTTCCTATCTTTCTTTCCGGAAGTCCTAAGAATGCTGTCAAAGTTCCTTGGATTTTTCTACTTTTGCTCAGCTTGGGTTCAGTCGATGTGTCAATCATCATCTTCCGCGGTTTCCCAACCTTTACCTCCATAAAGGAGACTTCTTGGTCCTCTCGTTTTTGATCGTCGTCGAACTCAATTTCCGCTTCGTCACTGTCATCTATATCGGCATACTTAGACAAAGGAGATACGTGTGATTTTTTATCACCAACATCATCATCATCTTCTTCATCTTCGTATCCCTTAAAATTGCTTGTCAGCTTGTCCTCTGAAAAAGCGGCGTCTTTTCTAGCATCTCGTCGAACCTTGATGGTCCATCTCGTATTCTTTGATTTGGATAAGGGGAACTTTCCAGACAAGACTCAAGTGTAACTAGTCTTTCTTGTGCTGCGGTCAAAGTTACACCTTCTACGAGGAAACTGTACTGGTCGAGATGAATTGCATCGCTTATCTGGTTTTCAGCTTCACGTCTGAAATCGATAAGATTTATGTCGCTTACTTTTTCTTTTACTACAACCAATGCCAGGCTTTCTTCGTCTTGGGAACTTTTTATCTCGATGAAGTTCATGGTTGCAGTACCAAACTCGATCTGACATAGAAACAAACGTACATGTGTCCCAGTTATATGTCGATTTGTCGGCATAGCAACTGTCACTTTGACATGGATAGACTGATTGTATCCAATAAGTGTTCTACTACATGATGTGATTGGTAACACCAGCGCGCTGAAGCTCCTCCTATATTGTTCCTGCTACATTATCTACGATTGGTATTATTCTTTCCTTTTCCCTGGTTTTGGTTTGGAGTATAGTCGAATTGTTCTCCCTTCCTTCTCCCTGTCACACAGCAAAACGTCTAGTGGTTCAAATCGGTAGGTAAAGAAAATTTTGTTTTTCAGTTTCTACCACTGAAAAGGAAATCCGATTCCTTACTTTTTATACTTGAATTGAGCGGCTGAGTTTTAAACTTTCTCATCTTGACACCTTTTCAGCCTTGGGCATTAACCTTCCTCCGTGATCTACTGTGGTTGTTGTACTGAGCTGTACCTCAAAACGAACGTCTTGTTATTGGAATTGGTAAGCTCTTTCACTTGTTTATGATATGGTATGTTAACTTCTAAAACTTTTTCTTAGGCACCTTTCAGCCCTGGTATACGCAGCTACCCCATAAGCACGTGTGGTTTTGATTGTTGCCTTGTCTTCTACGCTTCACATAATTTTGTCGCAATGTCAGGTAAAGTAGCCCAAACTTTAAAATATTCTTTATTACTTATTTTGCAAAAAAAATCTGTCATTTACGTGTGCGAACGCGATTTTGATCTTACGCAATTTTTGCACGCCGTTGGGCTGTGCTTCGCAGCAGGCCAACATATTTTTTGCAAACGTCAAAACTGTCAACTATTATGACATCTAACAGGGGAACAGTCCACTTAAGCGGGAAAAATTTGTGTCTATCTAGTACTCTGGATTCAGCATAAATCAAGGCTTGAGTTCTTACTACCCTCACAAAACAACACCAAGAAAACAATGTCATAATAATAATTCTTTTTTTTCGTCAAAAGGTGGTTCTTCAACACGGTATAACCTGATTGGCTGTGGGTTTTGCCAAAGATCGTTCGGTATACTTCGTACACTTCGTAGTGAGAACACAACGAGCCAAACAATTTTGACAGTTTAGCGAAAGATGAGAGCTTTTTCTAAACCAACGAGAGGCATTTACAAGTTCTAACAAATTTTTATCTTGACCAAACTTCAAAGACGCCGTCGGCTTCCTCTCATCACTAGGCCTAACCTGAGTATCAACAAATTTAACATATACGCGAAACTTAGGAGTCATTGATCAGTTGGCCAGTCATTGTTTTCCACGCAAAACATATTTTTCAAATTGCTGAAATGCATCCTTTTGATTGACATGTACATTATGCTAAAAAAACTTTTTTTGGTTCAAACAAAAGTTGTCTTGACTTTTCGCAAGTGCGAACTCTTTTGACAGGAGAATTAACACAAACACCCTTACATGCCTCATGCAAAGATTTCTCCAATTTTAGCCCTGATACTCATTAAATTTCTTTTCAGAGCAAAGCTCCTCATGATCGTACAAAGCTTTCAATTTTTGACATGCGAATTTTGTAACACAAGCCGATGCAAAGGCAACAGAACCTGAGAGAACGGAAGGTTTTGATATTCTTGGGTTTGCTTGCGTCGCTAGTGAGAACCAGGCTTTACTGTGATATAAAGTAGAGACTAGTAAAAACTAGTTTAGACTGCGTCGGTGTCTTGAATAAAACAGTTGATAGATATAATAAGCTGAAACACCGTATGAATTGGTGGTTGAATACTGACGTTTCGGACGTTAGTCCTTCGTCGGAGTTCAACTTCGTCCGAAACGTCAGTATTCAACCACCAATTCATACGATGTTTCAGCTTATTATATCTATCAACTGTTTACTGTGATATGTTAACGAAAGTTTCAAGAATTTATCTGATAAAATTAAGCTCTATCAAGAGTCTTGATAACAGTCCAACAAAAGGTTTTCCTGAATTTCGCCTTGTTTTTAACTTATTTGATTTATACACCGCATACATGATATCATGTGTTGAACAAGAACAGTTTCTTTGTCCTCATTTTGAATGTGTCCTATTAGTTAAGTCAGGGTTTTAAGCTTTTGCACAAAAGTTGCGGTTACACTTAGGTGTTTTGGTCGATCTACCGTGGAGTTCTAATATGGCATGTTGCGGTTGACCTTAATCTGGGATTAACCAGGTCTTTAAGTTTTGAGTTTGTTACATTCCTGTTTGCCTGCCCCTTTCGTTCCGGTACAATAATGATAATTTTATAGCTCCTGACGTTTGAGACTCCTCATTATCTGATCTGTTGGTTTCAATTTCAGACTGGCCTTGATAAACAAAACAAATCATTTCCGGATTGTTGGTATCGACTCCTAACAACAACCATCTTACACCTGGAAGCCAAAATGAAAATCAAACTTTTTTCAAGAAACAGCAATAACTTTGAAGCTATTTTGTTAGGCAACCAATTCCATCTAGAAATGTCTCTGCTAGATATCAGACAAGCATTATTAGAACAAGTAGGAGATCGGATGCCCAGTGAATACCACTTTATCTGTGAAAACGTTCCTGTAGGCCAAAATCAAGAACACTTATTTACACTGGAGTTATTTGAATACGATAAACAGAAGGAACTTTGCGTTGTGACTTTCGAGGCAAAGGCGCAACAGAAAGATAAAATATCAACTTTAAGTGATTCTGATTGTAAGGCAGCTACATCAATATCGAATCCTCAGCTTCCAGATCAACAACACTCCCAAAAGTCACCTGTTTCACCATATACTGAAGAAGAAATTGCAAATTCTTACGGCACGGAAAAGGAACGACGTGTCTTTTTCAACAGCAAACTTGCTGAATTAGCACTGATGACAACAAAGCGTTCAAAGGATGAGATTCACGGCATCATAGATACTTCTTGGACACTGAAACGTGTTACGCTCGCTGAAATAAGACATTCCCAGCTGAAAATAATGGAAGAGAAACTCAAAACGGTTTACGCTAGGCAATTTTATCGTACAACACAGCCAGATGATGTCTGGAGAACTGTCAACAAAAATTTTGACAGATTAGAATTTTTAAAATTTTTGCTAACAAAGCATTACAATGAGCTAGTCGCGAAAGGCCCAGGCTGTAGACGGCGAAAAGATGTAGAAATTGATCTGGACAATGACCTCTCAGAACTAAAAAAAAATTTGTCGGCTATTGACAAAGCACTGGACCAAAAAGCCAACTATTTGGAGAAGTTATCCAGCGACATCCACAACAGTTTTAGAGACGACTGTTCTCTTGGTTCTTGCGCTCCTCTCGACCCAGAGGAAGAAAGGCGAATAGCACTAGATATTCTAAAAGAAGACGAGGCTGATTAATTGGAAGTGAATTGGGGTTTTTAATGCTTTGTATATAATTTCTTATATATCTATCCATTAACTAGATTTTTATCTTTATATCGTCTTATTTTCTAAACCTTGGCATATCAGTTAGCTGTTGAGGTGTTAAGCTATCTGGATATGTTTGTCATAAGTTGAGGTTTTGAAGAAATAAAAAAGTTGGTTTATAACGTAATCTCCCATATTATCGAAAATAACAACAAATAAAAAACTAGCATTTTGACAATACAAAATATTTTGAATCATGAGTGTCAATGACTGGTCAACTGATCAATGAATCATGTGTCCCGCGTTAAACTCTGTTAGATGTCAAATTATTTGACAGTTTGGACGTTTACCAGAAAAATGGGTCCTGCTTTGAGGCAAGTCGACGGCGTTTTAGAAGGAGCGCGGTAATTTTGCGAGTCGCCAAGTTGCGAGTTGCTTTTAATGGTCATTATTTTACGGAAATGAAGTGTTGCGAGTCCTACAGAAAAATCAGTGGAGTCGATAGGCTGCATTTCACAGAGCAATTTCAAGACGACATACATGCTCTTATTAGTACAGGCATAGTTCGCTTTCTTGTAAATCACTATCAGCTCGTCTGGCTTCAAGTTCTTGTTTGTCAGTAGTTTCTAATGTCTTAATATAATTTTTTTTGTATCTTAGATCTTGTAAGATCTAGTATAATAATAGCTATACATATTTTACAAATGCATTTACGGTCGATTACGGTCACGAAAAACTTCACAAGGAATGTCTGTACATTAGGACTAAAATATGTGTATTTCGCGACTCAGCTCTTTATGAGTAAATTGTACCGTATAAAATACAATAATGAAGGTGACCAAAAGAGTCAGGCAGCAGTCCAATGATCGGTCTAATTTTAGCATACGACAGGCCTGAAAAAACTAATGAAAGAACAGTCTTCCTCATATATTTTAAATTGCCGCTTAACCGTTCAAAAAGGTAATTAAGGCAACTTTATTATTTAATGAACTAAGAAATTGTTATTAATCTTGGGCCTTTTTGCAACTCGCAACTTAATAACTCGCAATTTACCAATACCCTTTTAGAAGTTTGGTAGGCAAGACAAAAATTTTGTACGATCAAAACTGAGTTCACACTTGTAAATGCATAGTGACAGACTCGTCAAGTAACTGGATTAAAGTGGATTACAACACCTTTTGGTTTCGACTAATATCTTCCTTAGGTATGTTTTGAACACTTCCAGCAAAAAAACAAAGATTAAGATTGAAGCTTTTGATTCGTGAAATGTTAAAAAAAATTGAGAAATTTTATCGGCGAAGGTCTTTAAGAGTCAACTGTATTTTAATATAATTGATAGTATGATCCGTCATAACTTTTATAACGGCCGTTGTGACCTTTGAAGTATTTTACTCATTTTGCATCAAAAAGTTTTTTTTAAAGCTTATTCCGGCAAATAGCATATCAAACGTCAAAGCATGAATGTCTGGTTTCATATGAAGTTGGGTAGATCACACATTCCAGATGCAATTTCGTTAAGAATCAATTGATGTATTCTTGTATTTCTTCATGCGTTTTGTAGGTTCGAATATAAAAAGACAAGCATTCTTCCAAAAAAGCCTCGAAAGACTTGCAGTTGCTGCCTCATCAGGTTACGAAGAACTGAAGAGACAAGCCCAACAAGAAGTAAGTCATTATGACCAATTCTCGTTGGAGTTAGCGTGCAGTCCGTACATTTTGGAAGAAGGTTCACCTTATAAAATCCATATGTATTCAAAGTCAATATATCCCTCGGATGCCGATACAAATCTTTCTCCAATTGAAATCTACGGAGATGGAAATTGCTTGTACCGATCAGCATCGGTTTTTGCCTTTGGACACCAGCAGGGCCATATTGAATTAAGGGCACGAACAGCAGTGGAGCTGGCAATGACAGACGATATTCAAATCCCGATACGCTTTCCTCTTACCGAAGTGGCGAGGACGTTAACAACTATTCAAGACAAATTGCAGCATGCTCTTCAGGTGCAAACAAAGTTCAATACTCCTCACTAGATAGAACAGCTTTTGAGAAAATCTTTCAAGAAGATGTGAAAGAAACACCCAATATTAACACTTGGTCCAGCATGATCCATTTGCATGCCTTGGCATCCATCTTTGGGTGTGAAATTCATGTAATATATCCAGAATTTAATTCACGAATAAGGCCTACATATAATTGCAAAGTTTTACCAAGGAGCCCAAAGGGAATTCCACCAATGTCTATTATGTGGACACGTTGTTCAGAAATGTCAAAGCATTCAAAATTATGGCAACCAAATCACTTCGTAGGCTGCTTGCCTCAACATCTGACAAATTCTGCATCTGGGAGTGCACGGTCCTATGCTGATGTTTGTAGGACAACGCCACCTAAAGCATTCTCTTCCAGCGTCAACGCTAATACGTCTACTCAGTCCAAGTTTTCTCAGTTCATGCCTTCTCAGTCGAAGTCTACTCAGTCCAAATCTTCTGAATCTAAGTCTTTTAAGTCCAAGTCTTCTCAGTCCATGCCTTCTAAGTCCAAGTCTTCTAAGTCCATATCTTCTCAGTCCATGCCTTCTAAGACCAAATCTTTTGAATCCAAGTCTTCCGAGTCCATGCCTTCTCAGTCCAAGTCTTCTCAGTCAAAGTCTTCTGAGTCCATATCTTCTCAGTCCATGCCTTCTAAGACCAAATCTTTTGAATCCAAGTCTTCCGAGTCCATGCCTTCTCAG
>WUAP02148366.1:0-11189 GCA_015163945.2 Stichodactyla helianthus | reverse complement strand
TTTTTTCGTGATTATGTGATTTTTAGGTTTAGAACTTTCATATTATACAGGAACTGGCGAACCCTTATATGCACTTTTAACATCATACCAACAAGAGTAATTTCTGTCTAAATGTTAAAATTCATGGCACCCGATTGCAGCATGAGCAGTCACTGGACCTAAAATGCTTTAGCCAAGCACCATCAGTCACAGCACAGCTTATCTGTGCCATGTTTTACACAGTCAAATACAAACAATGATAGAATTACATTTTTTTACAAAATTTTCAGTCAAACTCCCTCTGTAAGTTATTAGATTTTCCCTACCAAGGGCTCGAAATAGCAGCCTGCTAATGGCCAAAATGCAGGTCAAACTTTACTACAGGCTGGTGAAAACAATTTTGAACTGCTAAATGGAAAATATAATGGTAGTGGAAATTTTGCTCCACCAAAAATATTTGTCCTGCCAAAAACAAAAACTGACTGGCCATTTTTGTTTTCTATTTCGACCCCTGCCTACCCCAGGCAAGTGTTCCATCCAAGTTTTCACCTATGGCCCCAGCCTTATCCCCACTTGTTTAACATTGATAGGTACATAAGATTGACATACAGGATTAACTATTTGTGGTTGCCTTTCCTGAGTTTAAATTAAAAGAGATAACAATTGTACAATTTGCTATCCCTCATTCTTTAAACTTCGGAAAGGCTGATCCAACAAACTAATCACTATCAAATCAGAATAAATTTTCATAACAGCTGTTTATAATTTGAAAATTCTACTAAAACTACACTGAAATCCTGATAACACTGCCCGAAATTTGTGACACGTGGTTTAGTCAAAAAATTAATTTTTAAGAACATAACTTTTAGAATCTTAATACCATTTAATATTCAGTAGAATTTTATACCTCAAAGAAAACAAAAGGATATGGTTTATTAAATATTATACTCGATATTTAAGTATTAATAAATGAAATATGGATCGCATTTGGTGTAATACACTCCTCTCGTAGTGAATTTCCACATCAGGATCACTACGAATTTCAACACAATTTTTTGCCTGATAAAAGGCTTTAATTCCACAAACAATGGGTTCATAACGTAGAAAGGTATCTTAGGGAGTTAATTACGCCATTTAGGATAGTGCTTCGGGGTTCTTTAGAGGTAAAAAAGCGATATTTGGTAGAGGATTCTTACCGCCGGCATGATGGCTTCGGGAAAGAAAGGGAAGAGAACCACATGAGGCGATGCAGGGGGTCTAATGCGCGCGCATAAAAACCACATCTCACTCCGCTGTTTTTGCAGACCGCAGTCTAAAACCTCTCATTTCTTTATAATTCTCTCGAACATATAAAAACTAATTTTTCTACTCTCCTGGGACTTATCTTACAATTCTTGTTCAATAGAAGCACTAAAAAGCTTTTCAAGATACAAATTTTTTAATTTCATAAAGACCAACGTTTTGGGCTTCCTGTGCAGATGGAACACCGCTGCTCAAAACATCTCGGGCGCGCCTAAGTAAAAAAACATGGCGCCGATAAAAAAGAGTGAAGAAGAAGTTGGGAGGATTTGGGATCGGTGCTTTGTTGATACCTCTATAAAAGCTGGTTAGTAGTATAGCCAGTTATCCTATCTCTCTGTGGTGTGTTTTCTGCTGTATGCGCAACATATGGCTTCATTTATCGTGTAAAGTGCGTCGGTATTTTTTGATGGTGCTAAATTTGTTTGATGATATTTTAGTTGGTGGAGCTGTCGTTGGAAGCATCTTTTCACTTTTATTTTTCAAAAGTAAGTATGATTTGCCAATAATTAGCACTGATCAGTCTTGTTGTTGGTATTAAGCACCTAACAATGTTTAGCCCCAGGGTTGGGGAGGGGGACAACCCAGGGAGAATTGACATACTAGGATCATGCAGCTCCCTGGGTCAGGCATTTGACTAGTAAATTCTTCCCAGAGGAGGGGAATTTGACACTTGACAGAATGAGAGAGCCTGGAAGGAAAGGGAGGGGAAGTTTGACATTTGTTAGGGTCCCGGGGGTAGGGAAATGACTCTGCCATCCCCAAAAATGTCAATGCCTCCCTAATTTTTACAATTCCCTCCCCCCATTAAGTTCATATACCTTACTAAAAACTGACTAAGGAATTTGTTTCCTGTATATAGGGAAAGGATGGCCTGTTGCACTTGGATTGGGCGTTGGTATAGGTGCAGGGTACACCAACTGTCGTCATCAGTTTTGGTGGAGAAGACATTATCCACACCCTCAAGGACAAGGTTTCTATAGGCACAGGCCACCGTTTTGGAGACCTCCATTTAGGAGAGATGATACCACTGATAAGGTATTAGAGGTGCACCTCTGCCTGTCTATACCCTGTATTACATATGTCAAGGGGGATGGTGTCAATCATTGTGATAATAAAATACATACCTGTACATACTAGTTATACAATGCTTTAGAGTGGCATACCATGGAATATCCCACGCATCATTTGTATTTTCTATGTGTACACACAAGCCTTTAGGTTAGTGTGTATACAAAGAAAATACAAGCAACAAGTGGGATATTCCATGGTGTGCCACGAGAAAGCATTGTATAACTATTTTATCCCACACTATAAAAAATAGAAATGCATGATGGGAAGGAAGAGTGGAATACTGACGAATATACAACAGCTTTCCTGCATTCTGATTGGCTGTATTTTCTATAGTGTGGGATAAATGATTTTATACAAAGAGGGATTGTTAAATCAGAAAATAGAGCATTGTGAAGTATGATTCAGCAGATCTGATCTAGACTATGGAAACTTCATTTTGCTGGAGGGGTGGTTGGTATACACAGTTACCTCTCTTGCATAACATTTCCACAGCTGCTGGGACATAAAAGGCTTTATTCATGGTAAGCAAAAAATCTTCTATTTTTTATTCTACTTGTAGCAAAAAGAGGCTTCATCACCTCCTGATGATACCGTACCAGCACCCACACCAGCAGAAGTACCAACTGAAAACAAACCAAGTGATACTTAAACAAAATTGTTAGCATTATTGTAGCAATGTGTTATGGTGAACAAACTCAGTGAAAGAGTTTTCGTGATTGACAACCATCACCTGGGTTTAAACACTTATAAGTCAAAGAGTTGATGGAGTCACAGAGAAATGCTTCCCTTGGTTTTTTTTTTTTTTGGGACAAACACAACTGAATATTTATGGTTGATTGACAAGAAGAAATCTTGATAGACTGACGGCACTTAACCCGTGAAACAGAAACTAGAGTGGTTTTCATTAACCCATGAAAAAAGTGTACTAATTAGAGTTAAATAGTCAGATAGGCACAGTAAAAAACAAAGAAAAATAGTGTGATAAAGTATAATATGCTAAAGTGTATTTCAGAGGTTAATGAAAACCTCACTCTAATAGTAAAAAAGTTAAAGCCTAATGAACAAATAGAAACAAAAGAAAACAATGGAATTAGTTGTTTACTAATCTCTAATAGACTAATAACTATTTCACATGTCAAATGCCACCAACATCTAGTGTGTTATTCAAATTCAGAACATTTGATCTGTATAGTGCCAGTAAAAGACATTTTACAGTATTTTAGGACTCCAAAACCATTATCTAAAAACAGGAAATAAAATAATCAAGTGAATTTTCTTGTCTGATAATCAAGTGTTAAATAATTATTCACCTATCCCCTTCCTCAGCACCATCACCCTTCCCCCTCAAGCTGGAGTTTTTCAAGCTTGATAAACAGTAGAAAATTGGGGGTAAAATTATTTTGATTGAAATACTTAAACTATCCACCTATCCCCTTCCTCAGCACCCTCACCCCCTTCCCCTCAAGCTGGAGGTTTTCAAGTCAGATGAACAAAATATTGGAGGTAAAAAATCAATTTTATTGAAATGCTTGTCCTGTAGTCATTAATTTATAGAAACAATGCTAACTTGATGAGCCCCATCCACACTGAAAATGCTTTGACCTTAACTTGCATCCACACTAAAATGATTGAAAACACTGGCACCAGCATGTGAAAATGATTAAATATTGTATTTTATTCTGATTGTATCTGCATTTTTGATCATTTTAGCATAGATAGCTGAAAAACTCTAGAGTGGTGAGACAAAAAGGGAGCTATTCCACAGTGTGGACAGAGCTTTATTTTTATTATTCAACTAAATCCTACTTCAATGTTACTAAAAGGAAAATAATGAATTATTTTTTTATTACTACCTGATGACTACAACAGCACATTTCTCATGAAAATAATTTTTCTCATCAAAATACTTACATGATTGTCACATTAACAGGCAGGTTGCTTTCATTTTTATTAATATTCTTTTGATTTTGTGTCACCGTGAAACTAGCTTTGCAGTAATTTTTCATCCAGAGTTATCACTACCAAAACTCAAAGACAGTGGCTTATCAGAGGATAAAAATATGCTAAAGGAACAGTACCTTGGCTACTTATCAGTGAGTCAATAAAGAAACATTGGAATAGGCCATTAACACTAACAGGTCATGTGACCACAACCCCCCTAAATCAGGCACCAGTGTCAAAATGAACTCCAGAAATGTGAATTGCAGGAGCACCTCGATGTTAGTAAGAAGGTGAAATTTCAGCCTAAAATGTTTGAAACAGGAGAAATGCAATGAAATATAAAATTGAATGTTTTAGAAGAGCTTGTATGGAAAAATGTACTAGACTGCACGAGCTTTGCTGTGCAAGCACATATTTTCCCATACAAATCCTAATAAGATTTTCAACTTCATATTTTGCTCCATTTTTCCTGTGTCAAACATTTTGAGCTGAAACTTCACCTTCTTACTAATATCAAGATGCTCTTTCCATTCTGGAGTCCATTTTTTCACTGTTGCTTAATTTAAGGGGGTTGTGGTCATGTGACCTGTTCATGCAAATGGACTATTATTACCAATATACATGGCCAAACAGAAAACTGCCCTCTTGTAAAAATGCTCAACGGGTCACAAGTGACTCGAGTGGGCTGATAATGGCATTATCAGCCCTACTGCTGATTGGTTGTTGGTTCATCATCCGATGTATTTTAGCCACTTAAAGTTTGGCCTTGTTTATTGAACAAGTTCCATCAGGCTGCAAATGACACTACGTGGGCACAAATAAACAATATTCCGACAAAAAACATTTTATTTTCCTATTAAAAGTTTGATAACCATTGTGATTCAATCAAGAAAATTTTTTTCCATTGAATTAATGCTGTAGTATGTGATTTGATACTATTGCGGCCATGTTAATGCAGCATTAATCTGATAATTTTGCTAAATCCTTTATGGGTTTAAATGTTGCTTGGAAACCATTTTGGAGTACTGATATTTTCTGTTTTATAAATTGTTTTATTCAAGAGTATAATTATTTTAATTAATATAAAACTAATTAAAATAATGATCAATTCTCTCAAACAATCAATTCTAATTGTTTTCATTCACAAATGATATGTACATAACCTGTACAAAAGAATACTTCAATATAACCATGTAGATTTGGAAAATTTATAATTTTGAATAATCATTTTTTAACCCTAGCTGATGTTATTAAATTACAATATTTGTACAAGTTGTACAATTTTGCAGAGCACATAATGTTGCCTGATATCACTTGTATAACTTATGACCACAATATAATGCATCCTTTGATTGGTTAATAGTGTGCACAATAAATCCATAACTCAATGGGCTGCTGCATGCTCTGTTGATAAAGTCCAAGTGAGATCTGTTCCAGCTAGTAATGTTATTACGTGCCAATTGTGCGACACTAAAGCTACTCTTGTACTATGCAGGTGTTCAAGTGTATCCATGACTCAATGAATGCAAGTGTTGACCATTTCTTAAATTATAGTTAACCAATCATGTGAAATAACCATGATTACCATACCCACCCAGGCAAATAGCGACTTGTCTGAGATCAAAACTACTGGTCAGGAATACTGTACATGCAAAACCTCATTATTTTCACCTTTGCTGCTCTAAAATTTATGGTCCACTGCGAAGGAGTGACCATCCTCCTCTGGACGAAGACCATTCTAACATATTTTAGGCTGCAGTCATAGTTTGACAAATTAAGAGAAGTGCTTAACTTGTTTGTGGCAGACTGAAATCTTGAATAAAGTTAAAATCTAGGTTGATAAAGCACTTTATCTGTTAATTAACTTATCAAACTAATGTAAGATCATTTTGTCTTCAGTGGTCATAAACTTGTCTGTCTTTCAGGATCATCAGCTTCACTATTAGTTGGTGCACTAAAATTTCGTCTTAGAATATCAGGATTAGTTGAAGCCATGTTAGAGAAATCTCTGAACACATCAGTGAAGGTCACATCACCTAGCATCAAGGTTATGATAAGCATAAAAAATTAGAGTTTATTAAGAGTAAGGAAGACCTAGGTAGAGACCTAGTAACCACAGGATAGTAGTAAAAGGGCCATGAGATTAATTTTTTTAAATAAAAATACTCTTTCCATGATGATACATGTAGGGGCAGATCCAGGAATTGGAGAAAGGGCGACTAGACCTGAGGAGGAGGAAAGGGGGGGGGGGTGGAAAAGTGATTGAGCCAAGTTTGCAGGTACAGTAGTCATGTATATGAAAATACAAATTATAAAAGTGGAGACCATGGCCCCATGGTCCCATCTGTAGGTTTAACCTCAGTTATAATTAGTTACTCATAGCTAGAAGCTAGTGAAATGTTGTGTTGGTATTACTTACCTGCACTGCCGTAAGTAAAATCTTCACTCTCTCTCATTTCTTCATTTAATCTTGCAATGCGTAGTCTATCAAAAGAAAATAGGTCAGTGTATGAATAAACTTTTTCCATTAAAAAATGTCATTTTTAAATTGATGCGTTATTCAAGTACTTACAAAGTAACTATGTCTGCATTTGTTTGCTTCAGTGCAATGGTTAAGGGGTCCTGAAAACATGAGAATAAAAAGAAAAAGTGATGCAAAGGATGAATGGGATTGAATAAATATTTAAATAATATTATATTATTATTAATGGCTGAATAGCTAAAACAAGGAAGACATTGGAGGTACAGAATGGTAAGGGAGAGATTTAGTATGGGAGAATATGGATGGATGGATGGAGGGATACTAGAATGAACAGAAAGTGTTATTGTGAATGCATGGAGAGAGAAAAAGAATTAAATGGTTAAAAATCATTTGATTTAAATAACCTCTCCATTTTCATCAACTGCATGCTGATTGGCTCCTCTCTTGAGAAACAAACATGCTTGCCTGAAAAGAAAAAGAAATCAAAAGGACAAACTATTTCCCTTAACCAAATTCATATATATTTTACAAACCATTCAAAGGTAATACACACCCTGTTTGACCAAGTAAAGCTGCATAATGTAGCGCACTTCTACCTCTGCAGTCCCTTAGGTTAATTTTAGCACCATTTTGAAGAAGATATTCACTTGCTGTTAATGAACCACCCAGTACTGACTGATGAAGCACTAGCTTACCATCATCATCCTCATTGACCCAGTTTGCTTTGGCACCTACGTGTAAAGATTAAATCCAAAAAACTAAGGTTTGATTGTTTAAGACTTCAGAAATCAGTCAGAAATCTGGGTTGAAACCTTGTTTTATGAATTGTGAAACTAGAATTAAGATGCACTGATAAAAAGGTAAAAATAATAGTTATAATCATTATGATAAAGTTTTTCTGTACCTTCTGCAAAGGCTGCCACCATCAAAGGAATGCTTTTCCATTCTGCAGCTTTGTACAAGAGCTTGAATGGAATTTAAGGATACGTGAATGAATGAATGAAGACTTTAAGGGGCTAACACTAAATAGCATAGGCTAATAAACTTGTGGCCCTCTGCATAAATTAATCACACATCTAATTGACCTTTTCAGTGATAGCCGCCAAGTGGTACAAATTGTGTTGGATTGTGTTACGATCACCAAAATGCTCAGACATTGTTCTCAGATTGCCATACAAATGTACCTGACTTTTGAACAAATTATGTTTCTCTAAATAAAAGCAAAATATCATTTTTCTAACTTGATTGAAGATGTCCTTACTGTTATTTCGAGAGCTAACTAAACAAATCAAGTATTAAATATTAATTTGTTCCTAAGTCAGTGCATTTGTACAGCAATCTGAGAACATTTCGGTGACCGTAACACAATCCAACACAATTTGTACCAGGTGACGTCTATCGCCGAAAAAGGTCAATTAAGTCATTATTTTGCAACCTAAAATTAATATACTTTGCTTGAATGTGTTAATAAAAGGAGTTAAGTTGTTGTTATGCCAGGTGGTTGAACTTGGCCTACAGCATTTGAATACAACACTACACAATAGGGGAAACATTGTTTCAGCCAATATTAACCTTACCAACATTAACATTTGGAAACTGTCTCCTAAGACACAAACTTACTCTATTTGGAAATAAATTCTTTAGAACTTCTATTGCTTTCTCCAGATCATCTCTGTAGGATGCATCCTCTCCGTCATCTTCTGGTGACTGCACACCCTGATTATCTTCACTGCTCACTGATGCAACACCCTCATCACTCAAAACAGAGTCAGTTGACTCGGACTTAGTCCTGTGTTCATCCTCTTCAACAAGTGAATGTTCTGCTAATACTTTAAAAGCCCAAGTCCTTGGAGAATCTCTATCTGATTCAGTATCTTCACTTACTGAGCCCTCAGCTCTTGCAAGTGGAGCTGAAAGACTACTGTTTGACTCTAGTGAGCTCATCAAGTCTGAATCTGCTAATATGGGATGTTTCAGATCAATAGCTTGGACCCTTTCTTTGGGATCACTTTCAAAAGCATCTACATGTATTTCATCTAACTTTTCACTGGGCACATCCAGATCAATTCTTTCAGCTACTTCGACATTTTTACTTGAGGATGCTTTTGCATTGTAAGTTTTACCATTCTTTTTACTATAATTGTCATCTTCCAAGCCTCCATCGCAACTCTTTCTACGATGTAACAAAGAATCAATATCCTTTTTTCCTTTTGATATTGTTCTTAATATTCCTTTTTGTTTCTTGTCAGAAGACTTGCTCTCTGATCTTTTTCTTGGGTCAATTTTAGGGCTTTCATTGCTGCCGCTGCTAAAGTGATCATCAACAGAAGAATCTGCTGAACTACTTCTCTTTCTTTCAAGTTTATCTGCTTTATTAAATGACTTCTTAAGTCCATGCGTCATCTTTAAAAGTTTATTTACAGCAGAGTCTGACCGTTCAATCCCAACATGGGATGCTTTGTCAGCAGCATTCTTTTTATCATGATACCCTTTCATACGGGCCAGATTTTTGATAATGCTTCCATCCAAGCGATTACAAGTGCGTAAAAAAGCATCCAGCGACACAAACTTGTGCTGAACATACTTTGCTTTGATGTATGCTTCACGGTCATTCCTGAAATTAAGGAATATTCAGATGTTATAATAATTACTGTAACATCCAAACCTTCCAACCAATAACCCGGCCTACAATGGACTGCAGTTTGAACCTGCCATTTCAAGCTAGGCTTGCATTCAGCCCCAGGCCATGGTTCCCAATTGTCCCTCTTACTGAAACCACCAAATCATTCTAGTCTAAATGTCATAATTAGTTGTCTACCAATTAGAATGTGCATGGAAAACTGAGTCAGGGTCTTCAAGGCATGTCTTGTTTAGTTTTGAATCATTGCAAAACAAATCACCTATTGCTTGTCTGATTAATCTTCTTCTTGCCTGCTTCTGGTTTTGCTTCAAAGATGGAGTTGATCAGTGCATTGCCCAGCTCTGACATTAACTAAAAACATAATATATTTCTTATTTACAAGAGAACAAAATCTATTTAATGGATCATTAATTTTTGATATAATTTGATCAGCAGTTATACCTTAAGGTGTTCTGGCTCCCAAGCATCCAATGTTAGTGACCTTACTTTAGATACGTGCACTCCTAAACTCCTAGAAATATATAAAAAAAAAATATTTGAAGCATTACTGATCAGGATGTCCATGTAGTTGTACTTATGACTAAGTGTTCATCATTTCCATGATTTTGTGTAATTTACCATATATAGCATTTGGTATAACTGTGAAAAGCTCACAGTACAACTGACATGCCTTGCTGTGCCTTGACAGTGTCATAACCTTGTTCATGTGGCAAGCGCTTTTCCCAGGCATACAAAATCTCCTCTACAATAACAGCATACTTTCACTATCAGTACAATGGATCATCTTTACAATCACCACTGTCACCACCACCATCACCACTATCATCACCACCAACACCATCAATCACCTTCATTTGCTATCATACCTGTGTATGCCAGAACACTCTATACAAAGGACAATACCAAGGTTGATGCTTGCCCATTTGGGATCTGGTAAGGAATAAAAATAAAAATTGATTGACCCATTATTATTAGATTATGTGGCCAGTCATGCATGCATCCTTGACAAAAGGTTGATGCAACAACTTCTTGCTACTGATGTTTTTTCTAATTCTGCTTACCAGGATGACCACAGTCAGCACAAGTCTCATTGCCAGGTAGTGATCTTACTGTACTTAAAATGGTTCTAAACAACAAAAACAAAAGAACAAAGGTTAAAAAGCATAAACCTCCCTCGAAATCCCCCACTGGTACACCACATACATGTACATACAAATAGACTAAGTATAGTAATGCAGTATGTGAATCATCTGATCATAGGCAAAGTGTAGTTTACAAAATATATTTTATTTTATTTTATTGTACAGTATTACAGGAGAGTACTAGTTACCTTTGGGGAGGAGCTATATTGTCTAAAGACTCCAAACTTTTACTTTTCTTGGAAGGTTTGAGCATCTCATCCTATAAAAAAAACAATTCAATTAGAATTATTATCATAATAATCAAGACTTGTAAAAAAATTGTACCCCAAGAATACAAAGTACTAATTCAATTGTAACTTATTATAATATTCATATAGACACCATGCTTACATCACTTTCTGAATCTGCTGGAGCAGTATTGAATGCTTTATTAATACTGGCCTGTACAAATGCATAAATTAATAATCAGCATCATTGTATGTTACACTTATGATAATAATCATTATTATTATATACCAAGTGTCAAAGTTCAATTTCCCTCAATTTCTATTGGTCGAGAGTGTATCACGTGAACGTGAAGAAATTTGACTGTCTCCCTGGCGACAAGTCTGGGAGGGCAATAATATGTTGT
>WUAP02148344.1:0-11191 GCA_015163945.2 Stichodactyla helianthus | reverse complement strand
AATTACGTTCTTAAAGTTTATAGGGTGGAATTTAAAGTTAGGATGACCCTCCCCTAGATTAGCTTTAAGTGAAAGATTTGACCATCCCCTTAGTTTGCAAATTTGATTAATGACCCTCCCCTTTCAGGCTCCAGCCTGAAAGGGGAGGGTCATTAATTCAAAAGAATAAACGGTTATAACAATAGAAGAATAAACGGTTATAACAATAGAAGAATAAACGGTTATAACAATAGAAGACAAAAGAAGACTACACAATACAATATAATGGAAGAGAATAGAAGACAAAAGATGACAATACAATACATGTTTTGTGTTTTACTTGGACATGGAATTATAACCGAATAAACCAAGGAAGAAGAAAGGGTTTAGAGGAGTTCAGAAACAAATGCTAAAAGCGAAAACTCCCGCGACAGAATCAGCTGTTGGTGTCACCTTTGTTGGTGATGAATCCCTCCACCAGAAATTCCAGCTTCTGCTCGAAAACTGAGTATCGAGGAGCCAGAAAATCTGACAGTGAAAGCTATGAGGCCTCAGAAGAAGCGAGAGGATATCGACTCCTCTCAAATGGATAGTCTGTTGACGTTTATTCGACGAATTCATTGTCACGGACGACCATGTGCTTCAGGTGTGATTTTATATCATCATATGTTGTACTTTTATTTTTGGTTTAGGCAAATTTGTGATTATATTCCTGTGTCTGACCTATAAATGTTATATTCTAGGCAATTTAAATGTGATAGAGAGTACTACAGGGAGATTTGGTCTCAGCAGCCCTTTTTTTGCCAGGTGTGAAGACTGTGGGGTGGAAGAGTTGATGGCTACAGGAGAGCATGTTGGTGACCAGCAGAGCCCAAGGACCATTCAAGGAAAAGATGTCATTAGACGAGTCATTTATGCAGCCTCTGAGATGGGAATTGGTAAAGAGGGAATTGCAAAACTATGTGAAATACTCAATATGCCATTTAATATATCAAATGACAGTTGTGGTGCAACAAAAACAAACATGACGTAATAAGAGAAGCAGGGCTTTTGGTAGGGGAATACACAAAGAAATCAGGGGAAAAGAGAGATTCAGGAAGAGTTAAACAAGCAGTGACAAGAAGTGGGCAAAAGCAATACAGACTTTCAAGAAGACAAACTAAACCCAAGGAAGAGGAACTCAGGGTCAGGCGGGAAGGCACAACATATGAAGCAGGGGGATTTAATGACAATGCACCTCTCAGAGGACCCCAAAAGAAGAAGAGAAAGAAGTAAACTAAAATTTTGGAGAGGTTGGAGGTGTTAGAATTAGAATACATAAGTTTAAGGAGGTCAAGTAACCCCCAGTCTCATCTATCTATTATATTTTACTTTTTACCTCTATTTCTCAAAATATGCGAATTTCTAGGTCTCTCGACTTGCCCCTCAAACATCTCAAGAACAATTTAAGATATGGTCACCAAATTTTGCACAATTATTGGACATGTTATTATGAACAAACTAATTGGGCCATTTTCAAATAGTTCTTATTGAACCGAAGTTATGATCTGAGAAATTGTCTTGTTTTAAAATTGGTTGCCATGGTAACTTAAATGGACAACACCCAAAAAGGCTCAATTAGTTTGTAGAATGTGTTATGTATGTGCTTTGTACCAAGTTACAGCTATAAAGCATTTATAGGGAACAAGAATTGTGAGGGGAACCAAGGAGTATATTAAAATGGGCTTCTGACTTCACCTGTTAATAATTAACTTCATTAAAGATAATATTAACTGTGCTTCATGGCAACTTGCTCACTACTGATTTGTGAATGTATGTGCCAAGTTAAAACCATTTTCTTGAAATTGTTATTTTTTTATGGAATATTTGATGTGTCTCTCAAATTACTGCAAATAGTGACCGGAATGCCCCCTTAATTACAAATACAGTATGCTTACCTCTTTTAGTCCGACGAGATCGAAAGCTCGAAACGTCAGTAAAGTTGAGTATATTTCTCTTTTCTTCACGGTGTTACAGATTTCCTTTTATTGGTTATTATGCTCACCTTTAAGGTTGAGTGATGCCATAAATGATCTGCAAGCCACTTTATATTTACAGTATATCCTTGTAATTCCTCCTGGTGGTCAGAAAAAGAACGAGAACGATTTGTTGATATTTATGTTGTTTAGATAATGATCTATGGTCATACAGACCGGACCAGTCTGCTCTGAGGATTATGTATTTTAATAAATTGTTTACAATAATTTAGATACTATAGCCACGCTCTGATTGGCTAAATAGCCGTGTTTCATTTGCCTGTCAACATCATAGAATCTGTATTTATTTTATAAAAGAAACGAAATACTTCTGTGTTTTCACACGCTTATGAAAACCTCGACACGTTTGGGAGAATTCTCGAGCGGGTCCAAACACTCGACTACGTTTCGTGTTTTTCAAGTTCAATTTCAAGTTTATTATAATATATGTGTAATATTTTTTAAATAAATACACAAAACCCGCATGTAGTTGGAAACTATTCTAGGCGGGGTTTGAGTTAAGATATAGTTAATTCTTAAATAGGCATAAATATATATTCAAATTACATTTCAAATTAAGTTACAAGAAAGTTAATATACAGAGAAGGCAGAAAATAAATAAAAAAATAAAAAAATAAAGATTGTTCCTTGTAAAATATGTCTTTATATAAGATACTTTTACAACTTTTACTTTTTTTTGGGGGGGGGGGGGGTTTAAAGAATTTCGTTTCAGTTGGTTAACTTATTTAGAATTAAAACAAATTTTAAAACAAGTTTGCATGATTCTTTATATAGCCTGAGTGAGTTAGGGAGTTAAGGAGTGTTTGTCTGATGCTCTTGCTATGATTTTTGGAAAGAGTTCTGATGTCTATTGGTATTTGGTTCCATATTTGGACACCAGAACGCGAAAATGAATATAAGTTTGTATATTGGTTCTGGAATACGAAAAATAAAGGCTTTTGGAAGTAGATGACCTTGTGTTATAAGACTGATCTGCTCAAAAATTCATCCAAACGCGCCTCGGTTTTCATAAGCATGTGAAAACACAGAAGTATAATTTCATTTCTTAAATGCAAATGCTCTTTTGCCCTATAGGATTCTCTCGTATTGTGAATATTCTAACACACCATCGTGACTAAGAATGAGCTAAACAGAGTTGAAAACTAGCGTTTATGTACGATACCCTTACCTTGTCGCATTATTGTTTGTGCTTTAATCCTCAATAGGACTCTTTTAGCCGCGGCAGCAATGCTTTCATTGGAACTTTTAGACAATTCATTCAGTGTATCCATGGCACCAGGATGAAAGCGTATCTTGTTTTTACCTTGTTCAGCATTAGCAAATGCCCACAGCGCATTTGCTGAACATTCCTTCTCCATTGGCCCACCCTTCTTGATGACATCAAAGAGTAGAGGAATGACCTCTGCATCAATCAGATATTTGCAGTTCTTCTCATTAACAGCAATGTTACCTATCCCTGAGACGATCTCAAGTGCTGACCAAGTACAGCTGTCTGTACTTCCCCTCAGACCTGGACTGCTAGCCGCGTTTCCCAGCATTCCTCGTAACATGGCGATTGTCTGCAAGCAACAATGAGCATGTTGATTATGATCGTGATCGTGACCGTAATCGTGAACGTGAACGTGATCATGACCGGGATCGGGATCGGGATCGTGATTGCGATCGTGACTGTGGCTGTGACTGTGATTGTGATTGTTTTTGTATTTGTGATTGTGATCGTGATTTTGATTGTGATAATATTGGAGAGGATGATGGTAGTGGTGACGATGACTAGATGATGGTTATGTTGATGATGATGATGGTGATGGCGATGATGATGATGATGACCATGACGGTGATAAAGCAGTAAACGCCACAACACTCAAGGTAAGTGAAAAAATGGTTTTCATGGAAACGTTTGCGCCAGCACAAATACGGCATAACTTCTCCCCTGTCCTTACCTTTGTATCTACTTCTAGAAGATGCTTTTGATTGTCTTCAGTGATGTAAGACATTGTCAACAGAGCTGATATTACCACGTTTGAGTCTTCGCAGTTCAAAAATGGAGCAAGAATCTGTACTGCCTTGATATCACGAAAGGCCTGACGATTCTCTGTTGCTTTGGCACAGTTGTGCAATGTATTAACAGCAGAGTCTAAAAGGTACTTCTTTTTCTGTTAATAAAGAAAAAAGGTCGAAAAGGTCTATTCAATCAAGGAGCGTATAAATGGCACCATGTATTCTACAGCTATTGAGACAGGTTCATGATATATCGCATTATATATTTTTTATCTCAATACCGCATTATGATACTAAGGGTTCCTAGCACACTGAGATATGACGTGCTTGTTTGCTGAGAAAATTGAATACAGCTAATCCAAAAAGCGCTGTCGGGACCGAAAGCAAGAAGCTGACGACCGCAAAGGACACTGGGACTTGTTTTTCTTCCAATTAATTTATTCATATGTAATTTGAAAAATTAGTCAATCGAGCGTTGCCATTGCCGTTTGAAAACGTACGTTGTGAAAATGTTCTACAGTACAGATGAATTAATTAATTAAAAGAATACCAGGCCCAAGTGTCCTTTGCGGTCGTCAGATTCTTGCTTTCGGTCCGGACAACGTTTTTGGATTAGGTGTATAAACACACCGAGGCAGTGTTCGGACTACCTTTGGCCACAGCTGTGACGGATTTATTTAAAAGGTGGAAAATTTTAACTTTAGATGGTCAGTACACTTTGAAAGATTCTTTGAATAGTCTTTATGATTATTCCTACCTCGTTTTTTGGAGCTGATGGGCCAAATCCTTTCATTTCGTTGACAAATCTTCCCAAGAGTCCACTTTTTCCAATCTCTTTCGCTATCTTCAAACTTGCATCCGAATAATTCCACAGAATGCCGCGAACGACGTTTATCCCAACCCAACCTTCTTTACTTCCTATGCCAACATCATCAAGTCTTTCAAGAAACTTCTTCAACTCCGGAACTGCTCCTATCTCTGCAAGATGGTCTCCATACCTCTGCCTTACTAAGCGGCTTTGTGTATCTATGTATGGCTCAAGGACTTCTTTAGCTAACATTGAGATTGTTAATCCAAGTCCAGGTTTAATAGGCAGTTTCATTATGTCAATTACCTTTTTCATTTGAACCATGGCATTAATTTGATCTTGGTCTCGAGAATTTGTATCCTGGTTGCTAGACTGTGTTTCTGCTGTACCACCTGAGATAAAAGAGAAGGAACATGATTGACGACGACATTGTTTACTCGAGAAGATTTTGCTTTCTTTCTACAGTAGTAAATACAGTATTGTCTAGGCGCTCTCATTAAGAGCCTAAGGAGTAGAGAAGGACGTATTGAGCTAGAGGGACATAGGACTAATAGCAACATGTATTCTTAGTTTGCATGTGACATCCTAGCCGCCATGTTGGATGACTTTAGCATAATGTTACCCTTGGTTTCTATTGTTAGAACAGATTCTGCATGACTGTGAAAAGGTCGCGCTACGAACACGGTTGTGACACGCTCAAGGCACAGCAAAGCGCGTCAAAAATCTAGAAAACTTCACAGTTGCGAAAAGGCATGCTTACAGCACCTATGTTGCCGCGTACTTTTCGTAGTCATACGAAATCTAATTGTTGAGTCTTATATCCTTAACAATTTACTTTATTTGAATATGTGGACTGCGTGTCACTATGAAATACATGGACTAGAAATAATGGATAGTTATAGTGCTTAGAAAGGAGGTTATTTCCTGCGAAAGACCCTTGGAAATAAATTCGGAATTCGCAGTGGGATTCGAACCCAAGACCTTCGGATTTGTACTAACGATGCTCTACCAGCTGAGCTACAAGGTCAGACTGGGAGCAGGCCGGGGTGAAATATATGTGAGGTCGCGGTAATTGAAATGAAATTATATGAATATGTGGACATATCATTCCATTTCAATTGACTGCGACCTAACATCCCAGCGAGGTCGGAAATTAATTTTTCCGAATTTATTTCCAAGGGTCTTTCGCCCGGAATAACCTCCTTTCTAAACACTATAACTTTCCATTATTTCTAGTCCAAGTTATTTTATTTGTTTAGTTTGTGTGTCCAGTGTCCGTCGAAGTGTTTGTATCCGATTCCGTGTTTTACATTTACATGTATCCCGTGGTGCATTGCGGGCGTGTGTGTGTGTGTGCGCCATGAGGTTTGTGTGTGTTTGCGATGGATATGTCATATTGGTTTTCACCGGTTAAATAAAGGTCAAAAACGCCGTGTTGAAGCCTGTGATTTAAGCCACGGCAACGATTTAGTTTATGTAGTCTCTACACTAGCTCTATATTATGCAATATGGTGGTCGTGCCTTGCGTCAATTTGTTCTCTAGGGAATGATTATAAACTTACCTGTGATTGTTACTTGTTCTGCTTGTCCATATATATCGACAACACCATACAAAACATCAGGAAGTGTCTTGAAGCAGTTTCCGATGTCTTTGCCGTTCAAGTAGAAGTGCAAGCTGTTGTCAGATTTGCGCATCACGCCAACTCGATCCCCTGTCTTTTTTTTAATAAAAAAACTGTTAGCTCGTGTACAGGACCTTAGATACTGTATTCCATATTCCAGGTGCCGTGTTCCTGATCTGGAAATGGTTCCGCAGTTAAGGCTGGATTCGAGATTCTGTATATTCCTCTTATTACCCGAGCGCGAGGGCCGCACCGTAAGCTACGGACCGGGTTTTTTTCCACTGCCTTATAGTCAGACTGCACGCGCAGCGCGCGGGCGGGCCATAAAAATGGGGGGGGGAAGGTTCCATAACTTACGATGTTAATAAGTTATTTATTATATGTAAGGCAAACGCATAAATAAGGCTGGTTGTCCGTACCGTCAGTTATGAACCGCAAATTGGCCAATGAAAGCGCGTGAAATTACTTTGCCAATATAATAACATGGGTTATAGATTCCCGATTCCAAGCCGGAGTGACAATTTCATAGATTAAATTCAGACATTCAGAGTGTCTTTTATAAAAGGGGCCAAAAATACAATAGGCACTTCAGTAAACAAGCCGTACGGTATAATGCGTTAGAGCGGAATTTGCCTGTCAGTGCATCAGAAAAGCGCTATCTATTATAGCAAGCGACATTATATAAAGTTTAATCGATTTGAAAAGTCTCCTAGACTCATCCCAAGCTTACCGTCAATTGGCCTGTATCTTGACGAACAGTTTTCTTCAAATTCGCATTAAAAATGATCTCATTTCCAGCCCACATAAAGGTGCTTCCTTGGGTGCATTGAACCATGATCTTTGGAAAGGCGTTGAATGAGTTGCAATCGTTTGTTGTAGCACCAATATCAAGGCTTCCATTCCATCTGTCAACCTTACTGTCCAATCGAACCTCGAATAACTGGTTGACTTTCAGTGGTTCAGAAGTGATAACAACACCGTCACAGTAAGAACCAACAGGACTATAAAATGTTAAAGTATATGGTGATCAAACAACTGAATTATTGGTCAGAAAACTGAAGGGCGCGGATAGGTGTTGATATGACTTCACGCAATCATTTCTCGTCAATTTGAGTCATGATGGCAAATTTTGTAGAATTTTCTCTCATAAAAGTACACGGAGCCTACTTTAGATAAAAGTGAAAGTAAAATATAAAATTCAAACAAATCTTATATATTTATCATCTTTACTCTGAAACCAAGATAATGTTCTAAATAATGCGGAAAAACCGAAAAAGTCATGTAAAAAAACTAGTAGAACATTTCTTAAAACGTGCGATTTAATAGTTTCCTATTTCAGTATTTTCCCTATGGTATCCTATAAGAAAAACTTTGAGCCAGTTTACTATAACTATACTACTTAGAGATATAAAAAGGAAGACCTTGAGCCAACTCTTTTCTTAAAATGTGTCTGAACAGGGCATAAGAAGCCCTGAAATACGGCAAAGCCTGAGGATGTGCATATTTCAACTAATGCAGTAAAATGCGCTAAAGAGCGTGACATAAAACCTAATTCATGCAAGGTCACCACTTTTAGATAAAGAGTCTGTATTTGAAGCAGGGAAAACTTCATTGTACTTACTCGACGCGCTTCGCTCGTTTTCCAGCAAACATTACTGCAACATTTTCACCGTGTTTATGGCGAGCAAACTGGTAACAGGAAGATGCATCCACTACAGTGTTATCCGCATCTGGTACGGGTGATCTGGAGGGCTCGGCCGTTCTCGTAGGGGTCTTGGGTGGAGCCTCAGAAATTTCACGGCGAAGTGGACGTCTTAGGTTTGAAATGATAGATTCTAGAAATAACAGCAGTTTGGTGATTTAGCATAACGAGGTAACTCAATGTCAGAATGTAACGCTGAGATATCTGAGGGGTGAGTTTTACTTACCTCCGCTGCCCATGTATCTCATACGGATGTCACAGTTGCCATAAATAGCGTTGACAACAGGGCACAATGGACGATCCAGCTGTCTCGGTAGATCAGTAAAGGCCACACCCAAATCACTATCACTCGTTGCAAAACTATGACAAACATGTTTGGAATCATGACCCCGATGACAGGTAATTCAAAGATATAGGATACAGCAGTTGATCTCGCTTCTGATTGGCTAACTAATTTTAGTGGGATGATAAAAGGAAGTTATAGAGCAAATTTCGTATGACTGAAAAGCTTGCATCACGGTCGGTGCCGTAAGCATGCCTTGCCGGGACTGTCATGTTTTCTTGAATTTAGAATTTTGACGTGCCTTACCATGCCTTGACCGTGTTCGTGCGGCGAGTTTTCACACAGTCATACGAAATCTGCTCTAACATTTGAATTTTACCTCAGCGTTCTTTGGTCCATATCCAAGATCACAAAGAATGTATCAGGTACTTGGAATCGTGATACTGATGCTGGGTAGCTCCCCGGCCTTTTCCCACAATGCAACAGTGTTTTATTGACGATATCCCATCCCCAAGATTCCTTGTTGCTGCCAATAAGCGGTTGATAACCAAGAGACTGCAAAGGGGCTCTGGGTGTGGCCACTCCTACGATTGCGAATGAACCTCTTTCTTCTTTTTCCCAATGAATCTCCCAGACGTGTCGTCCAACGCGATACCCTTTTTTTCCTGAAGAAATGATGAACAAAAATAATCTACAATCAACATGATAAATTACGAATCCTCTTAATGTACTTTAAACGCCCTGATGATAGCCAACATGGCCGAAAGCTCGGTATTAAAACTGAAAAAGATCTGCGCAGATGAAGCTTTATTCTTTTAGAGATCTAGATGCCTACGTACATAAATCTTTTAAGTATCAACATGTTGTTAAAAGCCATTCTTAATTAAGGAGACGTTGAGAGCATGATCCTCGGGGACCAGGGATTCCGAAGTAGGCAAGAGGAGAGAGGAAATGGAAAAGAAAGAAAAAAGGAAGCAATTTAATCCCGTCCTTTCCTTCTACCGTTTTCTAACTTCTCCCCTCTTGTTTTCTTTTCTCCTAGCTCTCTTCTCTCAGACGACCTGGGTCTAATCATCTATGTCAATGTCCATACCTCGTATACAGTCTGTAGTGAGAATGGAAGGACGTCTCCTTGCCGTCAGTCTGTCACGTAGTACCACGAAAGGTGGCGCACAATCTTGGGGATCCCAAGCGTGTTCGTACATTTCTGATGAATTCCCCGAATCTCCTTCAGAAACTTCTTGAAGGGCTTCCAACATTGCGCGAGCAAACATGGCCTCTGCCAAGGCTGGATGGAGACCTTGTCTTCTCCTATCGAAAGCAGACTGTTCTGCTCCCATGTTTGCAGATTCGTGCTATGCCTACCAAGTAAACTGGAGAAATTAGACTATCCATTTATTCATCACTTCTCGTTCATTTTTCCATTTATCCAGCTACGGCTACTATTTATCGAAATACTTTTTCGTTTTTTCGTTCGGCCCTCCCCTCCATCCATTTAATAGTTAATCCTGGGTTCGTGCTGAAGTATCCACTTCAGCTGGCTCCCTAGAGTTTTCGGTAGTACCAATCAATAGGACATAGTCATCAATGGTTAATGCAGGCTCACACATTGATGCCCAACAGGCCAACCGTATTATAGTTCATGAGTTTTGGATTCACTTTTATGAAGCTGATTACTTATAAGGTTACCATGGTAACACTACGTCAGCTATGATGAAAGCCATTCTTTTAATTAAAAAATTAAAAAATCAAGCTTGAATTTTTTAAAAGCTTTTCATAATGAGAGTCCGTAACCTTACCTTTCATTTGACATAATACTAAAACATTTGGTACTACAGAATTTCAAATAATGCGAAATCTTGAATCTGCCGAATAAAAAGAATTTCACAGTGCCGAATTTCTAAATATTTTGACAATTGTTTAACTTTTATATGATAAAAAGTATATAGAATTATGAAGACATTTTACCGTCTAGTTTTTGAGTTATTTCAGAAAAAGATAACGCGTGCGAACGATATTTTCGTGACGTCATCAAAATAAAAATTCTTTGAAGGACCAGTCATTGCTTAAGTCGGGAGGGGGAGCGGAGAAAATGGGGCCCCTCAACTTTTTTTAGTAGAACATGGGGGGCCTTGAAAAATCAAAAGGAGGGTTGGGGGGTCTTGTATTTCCCTTCATTAGGCCTCATTTCCATTCTTTTGTTTTCAATACACTTCCGGCTTTTATAAAACGTGGTAAACATCTATTGGGTATAATCAAGCTCATAAATATGGGAATATTGATTCAATTATGTATATCTATAAGTGTGCTATCAATCACAAGTTTCAAGTATAAGCATAGGTGTTAATAGAAACATATACAACCTGTAAGCATATTAAGCGCAACGTGAAAACTTATGAAGAATATGACTGGCTAGACATGACGCTAAAAGGAACATTACAACAACTAGTTGTGAAGGAACTTGAAAAATATCTAACTGCACATGGACTAAGAAAATATGGTAATAAAAGCGACAAGATCAAAACCATAAAGCTGCCATGTATTGCGGGGAAAGAACATTGATGCAATAAAAGAGAAACAGGGGGACATGACAGCCTCCACGTCCGATACTGACGAGCAAGATGAAGGAGTCAGACTCAGAGGACGATTATGTAGTGGATACGTTCGACAGTGACAGTGAATAGGAAAGGTAGAGGGTTTTGTTAACTCGCCATACCAGCCATCTTTAATAAAAGTAAGAAACTTTCATTTGCCATATTTTGG
>WUAP02148343.1:0-26526 GCA_015163945.2 Stichodactyla helianthus | reverse complement strand
CAATTTATCCGTATCGGTTAAATTTCGTATATTAAATGATGACTCTTTTGACGTCACAGTCATTAGCATATGGCATGAAAAAACCTTTATAACTCCAAGACGCATCAGTCAAACTATTATTTCTTTTGGTCATAGAACAGCTCACCTCATGTAAAATCTATACTGACCGGATACTGAGAATATTGTCAGATGTGTCATAGGCACTTTAAATTTTGAAGTATTTGTTTAGAGTGAAACAATTCAACCAGTGGGCACTGTATTGTACAATTTCCAGTAATAATTTGGAAATCGCATGCTGACAGTATTGTGCAGTATACAGTCATTTAAGTTACATGTAACCCTAATATATGCAAAATCCTTTTGATAAATAGTGATATGTGTATCTTGATTTATTTGGTTAATGAATCTACATTTTGTAGATGCCATTTGCACATGATTATAATATTAGAACCATTAACTCTTTTGGCCTGATCAGAATAGTAATGATAAAGCACATTTTTATTTCCATTTTCTTATATAGACATGACGTAGCTGAAGTGGCAGGTTTAACAACATTTTCCTTTGGAGAAGACGAAATAGACAGATATGTTATGCTCTTTAAAAAGGTAAGTCAGTACCATTTATTAACTATTGTAAGTGATAAACACATTGGGATGGAGAATAGTGACCATAGGGTATGTTACAGTGTAGCTTCAAGTCCTTTACCATGTATTTGCATACTTTAAGTAATGTTTACAACATGAGCAGCCATGTTATATCAGATTTACAACACCAGGTGAAGGCAAGTGATTGTAAATCTGATACAACATGAATGTGAATGTTGTAAATTACTTGAACAATGTCTAGGTGTATGTTCTCATGTTCTACTGATTTTTTCGAAATGAACCAAGTTTGGCTGAGAAAATCCAAGTTAAAGTTTCTGCAAATGAAGACAATTTTGTATCTGATATAACAACCTCCTCCATTGTCAATAAGTAATATATACAATATGAGTGGCCGATCTGTATACGATATACAAACACGAGCCGAAGGCAAGTGATTGTATATCATATACAGATCGGACACGAATATTGTATATTACTTATAAAACATCTAGGTTAACTAGCTCAAGTTTTAAAGAAATTTTAGTAAGAAAAGTCAACTTGACCGAGAAAATCAGCTTTAAAGTTTATGCAAATCAGGACGAATCTGTATCCAATTTACAGATGCCCTTCACGGTTCTGATTTCTATTGTGTTTGGCCTAATGAATATTAATGAGTTTTATAATTTCTATTGTGATTTCCTCATTAATTATTCATGAGTTGTTTAAGAAAATCTAGAAATCTCTTCAAAGACCATAGTAGATAGAATTTTCACCTCCTATCAGAAAAGAAGTTACTGTACAGCTAAATAGTTATAAACATTGTGAAAAACCTTTAACTGTTAAGAAAATGTTAATTGATAATTTTCATTCATCATGTAGGAATTTCCACCATCTGATGAAGAACTGGATGCTTACAGAAATGGGCTGGTAATAAATAGTTTATTTATTTTTGAAATGTAGTTGGCTTGAAGTATTAATTCTCAAAAATGAGAGTTCCTTTACCTGTCCAATACACGTGGATCATTCCTTTAATTCTATTAAATGTAAACATAGTGATTTTTGAATCAATGAATTCAGAAGTGTAACTAAACATATTCGGTTCCTTACAGGAGTATGACCAACAAGCAGCAAGAAATAAAGAAGTCAGCAGTGAAGTAAGTAAATGTTGATGATTCATCAAGATGATTCAATAAAAGTATAAGATGATTAAAGGTTCCGAAACATGATGCGATGCTCCCTGTGACATTGCTTGCATTGGGGAAATCACACCATGCAAATGATTGACTTGTGTGTGATCTGGCCATCAACGTCACAAAAGTAGAAACAAATTCTACTTTTGCGACGTCGGGTGCAACAGTTTGCACAGACTGATACATGGTGCGATTTCCCATTTTCAAGCAGTGTTGCAGGGAATGTCACAGAGAATGTCACATCATGTGTCTAAGCCTTAATGCTATTGATGCAATGCTTCTGTTTTTAGAAGCTACCAGCATCTGGGTCATCAGAGCAATCCAAGGAACAAGAAAATGCCAGTGCCAAATACTGGCCAATGAAAAACAATCCAAAACTAGACTCAACACCTGCCACATTCTACAAAGACAAGTATAAACACTTACTTGGAACTGAAAGTGGTAAAGCTGCTGCTAAAGCTACCAAAAGTAATACTTCATATGGAGTTGGTGAGTTTAGATTTTTAGGTTTTGGAGGCTGTCATGTAATGCAGTTGAAGCACCACTCCACCCATCCCTCCATCTTTCCCTGACTCCTTACCCATCAACCCCACCCATCTCTCCATCCTTCCCTGACTTCTTGCCCATCAACCCCACCCATCTCTCCATCCTTCCCTGACTTCTTACCCATCAACTCCACCCATCCCTCCATCCTTCCTTGACTCCTTACCCATCAACTCCACCCATCCCTCCATCCTTCCTTGACTCCTTACCCATCAACCCCACCCATCTCTCCATCCTCCCCTGACTTCTTGCCCATCAACTCCACCCATCCCTCCATCCTTCCCTAACTCCTTACCCATCAACTCCACCCATCCCTCCATCCTTCCTTGACTCCTTACCCATCAACCCCACCCATCTCTCCATCCTTCCCTGACTTCTTACCCATCAACCCCACCCATCTTTGCATCCTTCCCTGACTTCTTACCCATCAACTCCACCCATCTCTCCATCCTTCCCTGACTCTTACCCACCAACTCCACCCCTCCCTCCTTCCTTCCCTGGCTCTTACCCACCAACTCCACCCCTCCCTCCTTCCTTCCCTGGCTCCTTACCAATCAACCCCACCCATCTCTCCCTCTTTCCCTGACTCCTTACCCATCAACTTGACTCATCCTCCCTCTCTTCCTCCACAAATCCGTTCCTGACTTCCCTTTTTCCCTTCCACAATTCTTTCCCTTCCACGATTCTTTCTCTTCCATGATTATTTTCCTAAACAAAGTTTTATATATATATTTTTTCCTTCTTTTTCTTCTGTGAATTTTTTTCAGTTCCAAGTGAAAACAAGCGAGATTTGCGTTCCATTGAAGAAACACTAAATGACATTAAACGAAAGAAACAAAAAAGACCCAGGATTGATGAAGATGAAGATTAGAAACAAATAGAATGCCTGCTTCTTTAATTATTGAATCATTCACTGAACTTTAATCTAGAGGAAAGAAACGGCACTTTATTCTGCACTTTACATGTATTCAAGAGCTGAAGAAAGGCATGTATAAAATTTTCCATGCTTAATGCCAATTGTTATATCTATTTGACCAGATGCTGGTTCCTGTGGGTTTTGATCCAGAGATGAACCCAGGGACATTTTTAAAGAGGGGGCTTGCATCCTCAGGGCATTAGCAGCGACAAATTTAGCTAGTTTCACATATTGTGTCTAGATTTTTTAAAATTAATAATATCATTTTGGGGTGGGGGGGTTAGGTTGGACGCCCGTCTCCCCCTCCGATTATAACATCAAAATTAGGTCGCCTCACACAGTTCAGTTTAAATTATTATTTTTTGATGATGTTATTTTGTTTTATGACAAAACTAACCAAGATTCGAAGGACTCCATATTCTTATTGGAAAATGTCTAAAAATTTAGATAACTTTTTTTGATCAAAGGCCCAGCCTGTTCTAGCCTTATAATCCTTGAGGTTTTCTGTACTTGAGTGGTTAAAAACCATTGGAACGAGATTGAAGGGCTTCTAATTTCAAACTGTACAACAATTACTGTGCAATCTTATGAATTGTACTGAAATATTCTTTAGTTTGCTTTTAATTGTGTGACATAACATGGACTCACTCATAAAACCCTTCTTCACCAACTCAGTAGTGTTACTACATGTAAATAAGTCTTGAAAACTATAGTAAAATTTCACCAAAAAATTACCGACTTTTCAAAGGAATTTCTACAACAAAGAGTTGAGCAATTATAAAACTAAAGATTGTAAAGATTTTATTTTATTTTATTTTATTTTATTTTATTTCATTTTATTTTTATTTTATTTTATTTTTTAATCGACGCATACTCTCTTGTTTTCGTTATCGAAACAAAATTAATAATGCCGGAAGAGTTCGAAAATTTGAGCGGGCAGCACTTTCGGAAAAATTTAAATGAACTATCATGTTTTGAAGGTAGTACTAAAGCGACTATATTGTAAGGTGCATATCATATGTCCGGTACAATTAGGAAATGTCATTGTTTTCCGGCGTAAGGTTAGACCATTATATTAATTGCGGCAATTCATTTACCGTAGTACCTACCTTTTGATCTACAATTCTCATGCCTACTGCGTCTGCGCTCAATCTCTGCGCATATCCAGATGAACAGAAAAGAGTAGAGTACAGTAGAGCAGAGCAGAGTACAGTAGAGTACAGTAGAGTAGAATGAGAAACTTTATTTTAGTGTTAAATCTGATAACAGTCACACTGACTCTGGAGACACTACTAACGCACTTAATATACCTTTATATCATTTAGCACACACATGCCAAAATGCATTTATGACCTCACATCCTGCAATATTTACCACTCTAAGAATATTTTCCTTAACCTCTATAATTAAACTCTGGTGTTGACCAACAACAGTGTGTACAAATTGACGCACTCGTCAGAGGCTTTAATCTGGTTAATACTCTACAAATAGGCCAAACTTCCTGGCTTTCCTTTCATTCCACATAAAGTAATCCCTGTTGACAAGACTAAAATATCTTAAAATAGACATCGGTGTACCGAGAATCTTTGTTATCCAGTTTTGCGCACCAGGCGTTTGAATTCGTTTGTTTTACTCTATCGGTAGGCCAAATAGCCTGGCGTTCCTTTCATTCCACATAAAATAATCCCCGTATATAATTTGCGGTAGAACGTTTGAGGCCTTTTTTATCCGTTACGAATAAGCACATTGAATTAAAAGTGTAATAATTCTATACCTTGTTAATTAGCACTTATAATTTGATTGGCTATCAAAGCATTGAAAGATTTTTTAATTTAAATTCTTTCCAGCCTCTCTGTTCAAAGTCATATTTTTTAAAAAGAGTTTGCGATAGCTATGTCTATTTTCTATTCTTAGTTTTAATTCTGACTCCTGTACCCGGAAAAATTCAACAAACTTCAAGCAAAATGACCTTGTGTCTCGTCTACTTCTACTTTAGATCTTTTATGCTTTAGTATTTTTCATTAATGTTATTGACAGCGGTTATAATTTGTTTACCTTTAAACGGGCCAATTCAGATTGTGTGCTTAAGTCTTCTGATGTTCTTAAGTGTGTCATTCGTCCAATCTAGCTCATCAGGTTCCACATAAATACGATTCGACTCAGATAGCATCTATGTAAGTGTCAAGATAACTATTTTCGTTAGGGGTTAATAATTTTAACGACTTAAATTCGATGCTAAATATTCTTTATTAAAACTGATATTGTGGAAGTCATTGTTCGGCGAGTTGTAAGCTGCGCTGTCAATGTTTTCTCTGAACTTTGACGCATTTATTGAGACAGCCTCAGGTTGTTATATAAACACAGGACAGTAGTAATCAATGAAGCCATCCATGTTCACAGGATTCGTGAATAGATGATCGCTTAGTTACTGACTGGTGTATTAGCAATACTTGACTATTGGTTAGTTTTTGACCTGAGATTGCTTTTTCCGAGGCACGATCATGGCTTTATTCCTTAGATAAACGTCATTTCGTCGGAGACTTCTGACAGGATAAGACGCTTTAGCGCCAGTAATCTCCATCGTAGTCCAAGCTACAAAACATTGTGATAGGAATCTGGTTCTAAGTGTACATTAGGTGAACTGGCTTTCAGAATAAAAGCAATGGAGCAAGGACGAGATTTTTCCATAACTGAGCCTTATGGAAGAAAGCCGTATTTAAAGTCTAGGATCGGAGAAAATGAACAACGCTTGAATGAACGCAAGAAGACTTTTCGGAACGCGGCAAGACAAGTGTGGATCGCAAATTCACTCTCAAAACGTCAAGCTGTTGAGCCATGTTTGAAAACCAATGAAGACGGCGAAAAAATGCCAAGTGTTAAGGCATCGGAGATCCTTGCTTCCTTTCCAAGTCGTCCTCCAAGCATCAAACGGAAAGGAACACCAGAGATTTTTCCGATGTCTTCCGAGATGCGAAAAACATTGGTTTTGCTTGGAAACTTAGATTTGGTGCCAGAGGATGAAATACAAAAGGAAGAAGTGCCCGTCAAAAGCGAAACCCAGAAGAAAATTAGCAGTTTTCGACAAAAAACTGAAATGAGAATCATTCAACCGCAAAGGTTTATTCGAAGTTTTCAGAACCGCGCGAAAACCATGGCAGAAAAAAGCTCGGGTGGTCCTGAGACTAGAACTAAAACAGCCGAGTCCTTAATCAATTCACAAGCAAGCAATAACCCAAGCACTCTTTGTGCTGGTCATAAAAATGAAAAAAATAACAATGAAGCGTTGAAATTGGAGAGTCTTTCGGGCGACAAGCGCGAAGAAAGCGAACGAACAAAAGCTAGAGAAGAACCATTATCTCCAGATGTGACGACGAAAGTACGGAAAAGAAACACAAAAAACCCTTGGCAATTAACGATTAAAAAACATCAATACGCACAGGTCGTGCCAGATCCTTCGAAACCTTTCTTTCTGAGGAAGCGTTTTTCCCCAAGAAGGAGAGAACGTGTATCTAAAAATTGGCAACCGACTGCGAATTTTCATGACAAACTGCCGAGAATGAGAAGATCATTTAGCTTGAGTTCTCCAAGAATTTTTGCTTCAGAACCTACAGACTTAAACCTCAATGTTGCCGAATACAGCAGCCCAATGAACGATGGAAAAACCATTGAGGAAATAACGAGTGACATTCAAGAACGGTGCTCAAAATGGTTTGAATTTAGGCAAAAAATATTAATGATGCGATCGTTCGAATATAAATGACTTTTGATGAATTAGCCAGTATTTGTCAGTCACGATTTTTACTTCACCCTACTTAAATTATACAACCAAAAATGCTAAATTATTCAAGATAATAAGTTTTTAAAGAAGGAAGTAAGCTAGACCTGAGATTTATCGTAATGAAAGTAGTGAAATTGAATAAGAAACAAGAAAAAAAAAAAAAGGGAAAGAAAGAAAGTGTAAAGACAGAACAAAAAGAAAGAAAAAACAATGGCAACAAAAAACAAAAAACAAAATATTCGATCATTTTCAAACAACAACAACAAAAGAATTAAATAAATAAATAAAAAGGAAACAAAGCAGAGACATAACTTATTTGCTCAAAGAATAAATATTTTCATGGTATTACGAATGATTTTTTATTTGCGTTTGTCATTTTGGATAAAAAATAAAACAAGAACATCCGGACATATAATTGATTGACTTATTTTATTTAATATTTCAAAAAAAAAAAAAACAACAACAACAACAACAGTCTTACATTTCTTGTGCTTCGAGTCTTTTTGTCTAATTGTTTTGCTTCACAGTCTGGAAACCGCGAATTACGGCGAATTAATTTTAGAGTTTGTTTCGCACCTTTGATCAATTGATTAATGCAATGAAACTGGACTATAAGAATAACAAAGGGAAGTTTTTTAGTTTTAATATGAATTCTCTGGGTTATGAAAAACAAATTTATTTTAGCGTTTTGTTTTGATAATCCTTCCACTCCGTTTTACTAAGACGTGTTTTAATGCAGCTCTAAGGCTCATGTTTTGATATGTAACTCAATCCTTTTTACTTAGACTACAGAAAATTGGTGAACGGCATCAAAAAAGAATCAGGTTTATCAGATAATTATGACTTTTCCAAATGATACTCGTTCTTATATTCAAATACGTCAAAAAAGTTGACACTGCGTCAGAAAATGCATCGTGAATCTGTACATTTATACCGGAAATTGGATCGCAGTTTCACGCGTAATGAATCAAACATTTCAGTGGTTCCGAAACTCCATAGTTACTGTTACTATGTCCGAAAAGTCTGCTAGAAAACCGTACACCTGAGATTCTGATCACAAACAGATTTGTACACAATTGTGCTTGGATTTTTAATATTCTATAGAAATATGAGAATCAAATTCAAGTAATGCAAGGAACCGTTGTGAAAACAGGCAGTTTATGATGGTGTTTGTGGGACAAGATGTATTCCATTGGGAAAACCAGTGCTACAGTGACTGGTTGGCTATTGTTTAAGACGGAACCATGAATCAAGTGAACAAACAGACTTTTCTAATGCTACTAAATCACATTACTCTATTTTTCTTTTTCGCTATTCCCTTCTGGAATATCATTATCAATTGCAAAATCACACCCAATCTTACGACGAATACTTTGATCAAATACTGAAAGACTGCGTTTTCATTTATTTTTCTTTCTCACTATTCACATACGACAGCGAAGCTTTCTGTAATATCATCATCAAAATCACACCAAATCTAAGGAAGAATCTGTTTTAATCTCTTAATCGTATTGGACGTTTAAGCAGACATGTCTTTATACCTATATCATGTATAGCGGGAGCAGTTCTAGAGTTTTAAGTTGGCGCGCAAATGTTGACGCGCGCGCACCGAAGGAGGAAGTTCCAAAGGGAGGAATCCTGGGAAGTTTTCAAATTATAGGTTCTTGAGAGTTACTACCAGCATTTTAAAGGCATTTTCTCGAAAAGTAAACAAAAAGGGGTGCACTGTTCGTAAGGGGGGATCTCCAGGAAGTGTTCAAATTCTTTATTCTTGTAGGGCAATTGCCTGAATTTTCGAGGCACTTTATCTAAAAAGTGACAGGAACGAGGTCACGGCACGGTCTCCCGTTGCACCCCCTGGATCTAACCCAGTATTAGGTGAAGTTTTCGACTCGGTAAAAGGTGCTTGCACTGACGACACCAGCTAGAATTTCAAGGGTGTTATTAAGGATTTCTTTACTTATAAGAAGCATAGGTGCCGCAGCACTTCAGGACACTCCCTTGCGCCTCTTAGCTCTGGACCTAGGCACTCGAATGCCAGCGTTCCCTTTATTAAAATGTTAGGATTTATTTTAAAGTTGGAGATTTGGGGTTTTAGACCAGTTTCTTCTCACGTCCCGTAGTATTTTTGATACACCTTTTTTTACAGCTTTCAAAATCGCACCGAATCTCCTACAACACTATTCCCTCCCTAGTGAAATATCATAGACATGTCAGATGGCCTTACCTAGTGTTAACGGGGCAACCAAACACAAGAAAGAAAAGATTAATTAAAGAACTAAGATGTGCGATGAAAATGTTTTTGACAGCATGAATGAAATCTAGGCAGCTGGCGAGAGCTGTTCAAACGGAATATTGAACGATGAATGTAAGACTTCACTATTAAGTCCGTATTGTTTCTCTGTTATTTTGGTAATTCGCCATATCCCAGTCCGCTTTCATTTTTGATATTCCTTATTTAGCGGTAAGAAACTGAGAAAAATTAATCCATTAGTAGGGATAGCGATAAAACTAGAACTATAGCGATTCTAATGTAGTTATGTTTTGACGTTTTCAGTTCCAGGTCCAATTTTTCACAATCTTTGCTTAAATAAAGCCAAAACGTTTATCCACAATTCCTTCCCCACCTGAAATAAACAGAACTCTGTACAACAATTCCTGCTATGAATTAAGAAAAAAGCGCAGAAAAATCTTCACAGAACTGCTTTTCATTTTGGACTCGAAAGTTGCTTTTTATTCGAGTGCCGTCAGAATGAAAAGCTCTAAATCCAATAAACTTAATTTTTAACTACCTGAATAGTCGAAATAGCTCGTTACATTTCTAGTGAGACAACTAGGGGGCGCTATAGTAACGGATAAAAGTCTAGGTAGATGTACGCTTTGTGCTTCAAGTCTAGATTGAAGACGTTATCTAGTTAATTTTTAACTACCTCGTAGTCGAAATAGCTCGTTACATTTCTAGTGAGACAACTAGGGGACGCTATAGTAACGGATAAAAGTCTAGGTAGATGTACGCTTTGTGCTTCAAGTCTAGATTGAAGACGTTATCTAGTTCATAAGGGAACTATATTCATAAAGTAATATTGACGCTTCGGTGTTAGATATCAATTAAACATTTAAAAGGCAGAAGAACAAAAGAAAGAATACCAGAAAAATATTATTGACTTTGAGTTGCAATATCGTATTTTGTTAATCCAATCGACTTCGATTCAGTACGACATGGCTGCCAGTTATTGAAACGTTACTTCAGTTTCCCGCCATTCTGTTTAACTTAGGGAAATTCACCTTTCTTATAAATTACGGGTTTGAAATTTTTGAATTTCACCTGTAAACTTATCAGGTGGGATTCGAGGCGTGCTATGCTATCGGCGGTATTTGTCTGATTTTCGCTTTTCCCGCCACTGGAACCATTCCTCACACCGATTCACTATTGCCGACGTCTGATCTCTGGGTGAGGATTTCCCCGAGTATTTTGACATAGATAACTTATTGTCACTTGACGATGAACTGCTCTCTTCTTTGCTTAAAATGTTTTGATCTCGGAACGAAGCTGAGCCAAAATCATCGTCAAACTCGACGTTTTTTCTAGTAACTTCTTGATGACTATAAGGAAAGGTAGCAGCCCGTGTTCGGCGAGGTGCATCTAGATCCAATAGTTCATTAAATCCACTATCTTCCAAGTTTCTTTTTATTTTGTCTCGATTAGTTCGCAGGTGAGAAGGCACTGTAGAAAATATTTTTTCGTCGTTAGAGTCAGCAACACGGCTTTTCCACGGATAAGTTGTGGATCTTAACCGGCCAGGAAGCCTCGCAGAGTCTCTGGGATCAACTAAAACTCGGCTTTGAGAGCTAACGGTTTCTTTATCAGTTACTCCATTTATCAAGATCTTCGGAGAAGACGTGAGCAGTGGATTTGAAACAGGATGAAGAACACTTCCTGAACATCTTGAAGAACTCTCCACGTCTCGCAACACTTGCTGATTGTTTAAACTAGTATATAATTTATCCTTGTTTAGCGATCCTTGCTGAGATCTACGAGATCCCGTTTGCTTCTTGTGTATGGCTGGTAAAATCAACTCTTCGCTGGGTTGACTCTTTTTCGGTAGTAGATCAAACCTCGCTAATCCCGCTAACACTTCTTTCATTTCATTCGACATTGGCGCAACCATGGTTTGCGTTTGAGGTTTCTCTTCAGATTGTAAGCGCTGTTCTTCGCTACCGATTCTCCTCTCTTTGAAAGTTTGAACTCGGTGAAAATTTTGCTTACGATTCTGCATCTCAGTTCTTTCCACACGTCTGCCAAATTGACTTTAATTCTTTTAAGAGAGAACTTTGCTATTTACGATAGTAATTGACCCTCATATGTATTTCAGCGAGGCGCCGTACTTCCTAAAGAAATCATTCCAAGTTATTGTTATAAGATTTACTACCTATTAATCGATTTTTTCGATATGAGAGGATTTCCGAAAGTGAAGATAAGTTTCCACTCTACATCATGACAAAGAGGGTGACTTTTAATTCCAGATATCACAATATTTCTTGTTACTATTGTTTCAACAATGTTCAATTTGACAAGCAAATACAGGTTTTTCAATTCAGAACACAATTAATGACAACAAAAAGATAAAAGAAAATTAGTTGCCATGAGTGACACGTGAGTTTGTCCGGCCCCAGGCAGGCAACGCGCGTCAGTTTTGGCGCCAAGATAGAGGACCGTAAAATTACGGCGTATTTTGTTTTTAAGATAAGAATTCAAGACGGGCACGTCAGGAAATTCCAAGCTTTTGTTATTGCATTGTCAGTCTATCGCTTTTAACACTGTTTCCTTTAAAATTAAATATTCCTTGTTGAGTAGGATTTTCAATGAAGTTTATAGACAAGCGCTTCATCTGGCATAATTTGTGTCAAAAAATACCAGATTTGTGGTAACTTTTACTGCTAGTTTAGATGTTTTATAATGACAACGCTTTCTTTTTCTTCAAGCACTTAAGTAAACAAAAACGTAAGAAATTCTTTAAACGTGGAAATACTGTAAACATTGGAGGCGGCTGAATAGTAAAGCATGAATAATATTACCTCTGATAATCATGATGATAACTTTTTAGGGCATTGTGGCACATTTGGAGGGCTATAATCAACGACGTGAAGTCGGTATTTTTTAAAAGATATTGACTTTATTCCTTTTTTGAATGCCCTATAAAGCTGTTATAATAGTAAAACAGTTGATGTCCTTGGGTAAATATGCTTTTGGTCCTTCTCAGTAATTATTCTAACTCTCGCTTCGCTCGGGCTAAAATGAGCTGGAGTCGGGCCAAAAACATATTTACAACCGCGAGCATAACTCTATTATTATAATAATTCGATTTTTTCGTAATTTTATGTATAAATTATCAATGATTTGGATTATCACATCTACAAACTCAAAGTATCTATCGACAAATATAATTTGTCGGTCAATAATCTTATAGCCTCTGAGAAGTTACAAATACATTATGCGGTCAGTATATATTGCTTGTTAATTTAAAACAGATTGGAGATTTGCGTCATTGATGAACTGTTAGCGATTGATTGCTTAGTTGAAAAGAAGCGGTTCCTCTAAGTGGTTTTCCTGGCCAAGACCGGATGCTCACTTATGGGCGAATACTAATCAAAATATATTTATTTTATATATATTTTTTACCAAACAATCTCTTTAAATCCCATTTAATTTCCCACCTATATTCTATTTTATCACATCCTATTCACCAACTTCTTTCCCATTCATTTCTGTTATTTATCCCTTTTTTCCCCTTTTTATGCTTCGCGCCCATTCCATACGCATTTCATAGAGTATACTCGGACAAAGGAAACTGAGGAGATCTGGGTTCTAAGTTAGAAATTTCAAAATGCTTCTACACAAGAAGAAAAGACACATAACTTAAACCAAGAAAAACAGTACGTCAAGATTGAGCAGAATTTCCCCAAACAGAGCAACCATGCTCCATGAGTGGATTAGCAATAGTGGGCATATAGAACATAGGCCAGAATTGGGCCATGAAAAATGGCTATTATTACAATTGAGCCCGTTTTCGTTTTAAAAAATCCTACAAGTGAGGCTATCGGGTCAATACAATAATTGTCTGATTTTCATCCCGACTGCTGACATATCTGCCATTCGAAAGTTCGAAAAATCAGCAAACTGTGTGAGATGGAGGAGGTTTTGCTAAAAAATGATGTAATTTTGTTGCGCAGCTCAATTTATAACAAATCCAATTACCGTAGAGAAAAATCAGCAGTACAATAAAAAAGGAACGAAATAATGCTGAACAATAAACTCTGGAATATCTACCTCTTATACCGAGCGCGAGGGCCGTACCGCTAATATGGACCGCTTTTGCCACTGCCTCATGGCCCAAATGAAAGAGCGCGGGCCATAAAATAGTGAAAGGGAAAAAAAAAAAAAGGTTCCATAACGAGCAAGCGAGGTTAATAATATGTTTATTATATGGCAACACGAAAAATAAGGTTGGTGATACGTATAATATAAAACAGAATAATGAAGAAATAGAAAACGCGCGCGCGTGCTGTGTGCGGTTATAAAGCACGCGAGTATGGGCAGAACGTACAAGAGAGAAGTTTTGAAGCTGACTTCTCGAGTGTTCTGTCCATACCCAAGTGCTTTATAACTGCACACAGCGCAGCGAGCAAATTTTTTATTTCTTTTATAAAATGTAAAGGTGCAAACGCGCCCTGCGTTTTGTGTGCTGTGTGCTGTGTGTGCCTCTGTTTTATATTATAGTAGTTAAAGCTTGAAACACGATAAGAAGGTACTTGCTCTTTCCGACTTTTCCGGCCTGTCTAAATATATCTTTGATAACTATAAATAATAACATATAGCTATAGATATTAATAAGACAACGTCAAAGACGTCAGTTTTATTATAGATATTGACACGTGATTGACGTACATGCTATATACAAGGAACTACCCGTAGGCTCGAAACATAACACGCCTTCTGATTGGCTAGTTTTGCGCACATCTAAAATTAGTTGACGAGAGACAATCGTGCATTATTTTTGTTTGAAAAAGCTGTTTCTTCGATTCGCTAGATTTTAAATTTTGTTTCCTTGCAAAACCATTTGCTTTCTTATTGCTATCTTTGTGTATTGCTACTTCTTTCTGCCTGTGTTTATTGAACGTCGACTTCCAACACAAACAAAACTCAAGTAAACTATTATCTTGCATTACGTCATTGGGCTAAAATGAGGCTTTTTTTAAACCTAATTACTCTTTGTTGGTCCAAATATTTCGATGATAAAAAATTCCTCCGAAAACTTATATAACGATTATCTCAGTAGCTATGAACATGTATTGTTGCTCGCTTTATTTTCTGTTTTGAAATGATAAAACATATATACATGACCGTGAACTAATTCATCTAGAACGTTTGCCAGCCTCTGCAAAATGTGTGTTTGAAAGTATGATGTAGTTTTCCGAGCCAAATAACTGTTTAACATTAATCGAAGTATTTTGTAAACGTAAATTAACTAGTTTAGAATAGTTCACCATGTTCCCAGGAAGTTTCCTACTTCGGCTGTGGCTTTCTGTGAGTTTCGACACCACGTTTATTAATATAAATCCACTTATGTTTGTAATAAAAAAAGATTTATTTGGGATTTTATTTAGAAATTTTTCTGCTCTTGGTTAACCAACGGTGACATTTTCCTGAATGGGCCAGTCTGGACGTAGAATGCATAATTAACCCTTGCACTTGAGATTTGAGCCATCAATTCTCTTGTTGTCATAAAACCAGTGATCTAGAAATAAGAGTCTATACAATTAAACCGAAATGTTCCATAAAAGGTTCTGATAGATTTATTAGAATAGTTTCCTCAGTTCAAACTTTATGGAGCCTTATCATTCAAGGACTTTTGGACTATATATAAGTACCTTAGTCCACAAGATTCAATATTTGACTGCTTTACTTGATGTCTATAAGAGGATGATTATTCCTGCTCAGCTTTGATTGTTACTTTCTTGTGTATTGAGATATTGAGTGCAAATTGTATCAACGCTGCTTTCGCACGATAGCTCAGCCTTCTTAAGGACTGCTCGTTTGTAGTATTCCGCTTCAAACAGAACTGACCAACAAGATTAAACCCACACTGAACTATGGCTTCTTCTGGGTCGGCGTTTGTGCCTGTTAGAAACAACTCTGTATTTTCAGACGACTCTGACCTGAAGACATCGATTCTCTTCCCAAAATCTGAGAGCTCGTTCGGTTCTCCATCCTTAATGCCATGGTGGTCTGCAGATGCCGAGCCCCATCTTCTTAAGCCACCTATGTGGTCTTGGTGGGGCCTGCAAAACCAAAGGCTATCCTCAATGTACAGGTTTGCTTCGTTTTCAAACGCATCAGATGATGAAAAACCAACTCAGTCCTACATTGGTCTTATTGCCGAGGCAATCCTTAGCTCGCCTGAGGAGAAGCTTATACTAAGTGACATCTATGGATTTATCCTTGCCAACTATCCCTACTTCAGGAATAAAGGGACAGGCTGGAGGAACAGCATCAGGCACAATCTTTCACTCAATGACTGCTTTATCAAAGCTGGGAGAAGCCAAAATGGGAAGGGTCACTTTTGGGCCATTAGTCCCTTGTATTTGGATGACTTTAGAAGGGGCGACTTTAGACGTAAGCGGACCTACAAAAGACCAAATAGGGGGAAAAAGTCTCGAGCCAAGTTAGATGCCTTGCTGAGAAAAACAGAGACCAGTTGCCAGGAGTACCTAGACTCCAAGGACTCTCACGAGAAGAGAATTCCAATGGATGGAGACAGCAACCACAGTGATGTCCAAGAAGATGAGAAAAGATGTGCTCATGAGACAGACATAAATCAAAGTGTGAATCAAATACAAGAAAAGGACAAGTATTTGGAACTGGAGCATCCATGTCATTTGCCTTCACAAGAAGCAATTTCATTGCACGCCTCTCACGAGAGAGTTGTTCCATCATCACCAGACTGGGTCTCCGATGAATGCCATGAGGTGGACGTTTGTAGTACTAACTTGGAAAAGGAACCTCCGAAATCTCTAAACTTTGACCGTCCCAAAGAAGCAGTAGAAGAAAGACAGAGCAGAGAAAAGTCAGATAAGACACGGAGCAGATCTTTTGATATGGACAGGCTGTTAGCCCCCGAAAGGAGTGCAAAAGACATTGGGATATTGCGGGAGATGTACCCAATGTATTATAATATCATGAGTCTTGGGATGAGAAGCTTGGAGCCAATCGATTGCTATGGTGTTCCACCGTCGTTCTGCGGCCATTGTTGTTCTACTATGATTGGATCTTATCCACCATCTCAAAAAGAACCGAGGTATCCGTACTCTTCCATGCCATAATCTATGGCAAAGCCTTTACTATACAGTGAATACCAATAGCTAAACGAACCAAAGATGTAAGAAGAAGAAGAAAACCTAGAAAACAGAATCTTGAAAAGAAATCACAGCTGCTAGGAAAAAAGAGCAAATACTTTTGAAGGATAAACAATTCTTTTCCAAAAATTAAGAGTACGAGATTCACAACATCAATTATAACATCCCCATAATTATCTTGAGCCTTTAATCGCTTTAAGCTTCAAGTTCAATAGTTTTAAAACAAGACCCCAGTGGTAAGATATCAACTAAACGCTTTTGTCATGGTTATTGTAAGCTCTTGATGAAGTAAATATGAGAGTGTCACAAAGATAAGGGAAACTGGTTTCCAATCAATAAATGAAAATATGGTAAAAATGAATGACACCTTTAGAAATCCAGCTATGCTAATAAAGTTCTCTATCTCTTTAATGTTGTACAAAATTCTAGATATATCTGTTACCACATTGCTTTCGTTAGTATAATAGGTTTTATAGATTCTATACTTCTTGTAGATAGTTTAATAAAGCTTGTTTAGTCTTTCTTGTAGATAGTTTAATAAAGCTTGTTTAGTCTTTCTTGTAGATAGTTTAATAAAGCTTTCAAGCGTTTAGTTTTTGGGACCAAAATTGGTCTCTCTACTTGAAAGACGTAGAAAGTTCTTTACAGAATTTATAAGTAAATAAGGTATTGTTTTCCGTACATAAAGATTTGTACATATTTTCTGCACTGAACAGTGTTCATGGATTTGTCTTGTACAGGAAGAACTGCCTGATGGACGGAGATGTAACATAATTCATTCCACTTTTTAATCCCTTTTAAAAACACAACTTTACATTTAACAATTGATTTTTGGCTTGACAATTGTTTAGTCTTTCGTTTCTTTTTCTATCAAGATTTATGACTGCTAATGTCTCAGTTGATAAAGGCAAAAAGACAAACAGTGTTCGAATTTGTGTTTACTAGTGTCTTTATTTCACGGGTTTTGCGAATCATTGTATATAGAATTTGTATGATAATTAATTGAGTTTATGTTGGAAAACAAGTGAAAAATAAAGCTAACTCGTAATCTTATTTGTTTTTGTCTTTTTCTGTGCTAAACAATTCTTAATAACTAACACCATCTGTACAATTGCATGAAGATTATCATAAATCTGATGTTTTCAAAAGCTGTGATCGATGTTCTTCATCATAATGTAAAAACTAAGCCTTGTTCTCAACAAAGTATATAAGCTATGGTTCCTTTCTTGGTATCATCCCTGACCATTAAGTTTTTGATTCTTCACTTGATCTACAACAAAGAATATTGACTCGAGTTTTGAAGAAAAACAATATTTCAACAATTTTCAACTCCTCTTCAGGGCTACGTGACCTCTAGAAAGTCACTAGTAAAAGAGAAAGGTGAAGCCAATAATATAGGATTTCCTGGTATAATGGATTGTGAAACATGTTACACTGCCACCTGTTGTGCCAGTTTTTGTGCTGTTTCTTTAGACGTAATGGAATATTTCGCTACAATGCTTTGAGTTAAATGAAAATTTAAACAAAAGAGTACTATGCGAGAAAAAAGTTTGTGCTTTTTATGAATTTAAAAGCACCTTAGAAAGTTAATTTCTTTCTGAATAGGAACAATTATATCAGTAGTTGTAGTAGTAAACTTGCTTGTTTTGACTTATTCTTTTTCCAGAAAAAAACTGAAACCAGAAGTAATAGTACTAACAAAACTAAACTATTTGAGATCAAAATTCAAAGCCCCAAACAACCATTAATTGCTAATTTTTACACCTTAGGTTTGGAAATCTTCCATCAAATTTCATTAATTGTCAGACAAACATTTTTCAAATCAAAATTGCAGTTGTTTCTTCATATCCGTGAATTTCTGATTGTAGGGTACTGAATGGTTAAAAAAATATCAAGGGCAATATATCTTGCCAGTTGATTGTTCTCAAGTTGAAAATCATATTCCTCTGTGAATGCATACAATATTACCTAAAGGTACAGATATTTTCCAGGAAACAACCATAGTTCTAGTGGTTTATAGAGCTTCCTATTTCTCACAGGCAATACTGAAATGATTATCAAATTTCCTGGTTATTTTCTCTTTAAGCAGCGGATTGAAGAGGCCAGGAAATAAGGTAGGATAAGTATTGCAAAACTTTTTTCTTTTGAACTTTCAGGAAATCGAAACCACATCTTACATAATAAATGTTTTTTTCCCAGACCTTGTTAAAATTTGTGGTCACGATTTTGGATTCGACTATGGGAAAATTGAATGACTGCGAAATTTTTACTAGTTATTAATTGAAAAGCACTGAAGATTATTAATGGTTCTACTGTATCAGATGATTCATTTAGGGTAGAAAAATCACTATAAACTATGAATCCTATAAAATTCATCAGTATTGAATCCTTGAATTGGACAGTGTACAAGCATGCTTGTGGAGTACTAGCTATCATATATAGCTAATTCACTTAACGTTGTCGCTGAAAAAAGCCTAAAGCCTAAAGCTTTGAGAGCAGAATCATCATGTTTTTTACCGTGACATTATTACAATAAGAAAACTCACTGTATGCTTGCAAATTCTAAAACTTGGACACATATTCCTTAATTTCTTAGATAGCCTACAGCGAAGTTTGTTAGTAAACAAAAGATAGTTGGAAGGCTTTAGCCTTTAGGCTTTTTTCTTCGACAACATTGATTGAAACAGGCTATATGCATGTATGTCGACTATTGAAATCCCATGCAAGAAAAGTTTAAGTTTTGTGTGCCCTGGAGTTTCGTTTACATCTGTTTCTAGCACAGGCAATAATGACAACAACAAAAGTGCAGATAAAAGCTACAAAACCACAACAACAAGACGACATAAACGAAAACAACTCTCAACAGAGAACATATTATACGTAAGTATGCAAACTCCGTAAGTTGATGGTTTGTTGGTTGTGAGTATAACTGCGTCCCCTGCCGGTTCAGCCCTTGTCTTTGTCGCTATTCTCTTGTTTGTAGGTGTGTTTTGCGGTCAGTTTAGTGTTGATGACTGATGCTGATATTATGTTGGCAAACCAAAGTCTATGTCATCAACTATTTCGATGGTCGTGTTTGTGGGTGTTGTTGGAGTTGTTGCTGTTTTTATGCTTGTGAACACACTGAAATGTATTTAAGCTGCTGATCCGGTTGTTTGTGGATGTTTGGGCAGATCTAGGTACTCTGTGCAATGCTAACACGTACAAATATAAGCCCGCAAACATGTTGCTTATACGATCCTTTTGCTTCTGTTTGTATCGCGAGCGTCTTGATTACTGTTGCATGCACCACAGTGAACGTCTGCTGATTTTCTTAATATTACAGATTATTATATTATCTATTATTAATAATACTATACGCTTTATTTAAAGAGTTATCCATCTTACGGTAGTATTTTTAAGAACTCAACTTTTCTGTTTTCTAATGCACAGTGAGAATAGTTTCGAATAACTTTCTATTTAAAAAAATCATTTTAACGACCCTCCTCCAAACAAATTGGCGAAATGATGATTTATTATGTAGGACATAATTTCTGGAGCGAAACTGATTCAAATTCCTTTGAAAGTGGATAGAATACTGCGAAAGATAAGAATGTCTCATGATTTCAAAGTAAAGCGATTAAAAGTTTATCAAGGACGCCCAACTGTTTACAAGTTATTTGCTGAAACAATCAGACTCGTTTGGGCTTATTTTTGGAAGTTACATCAAGGCAGTGAAGTAGATTGTTGAAATATTGTTAACTTAAACATGGCACGGTTGATGCCTCTGATAACTTAAGAAATGCCCAAATAGGGAACGAGTTATTTTTATCTCGCTGGGATTTCACAACTAGACAGACTGCCGCCCAAAGTGGCTCTATCATGACTCATTCAAACTAGAATAAACTTGGACCAATATTGTGTCTAAATGGTTACATTTGATCTCAAATCTTTAACCAAAACCTGTGTTTCCTCTGGATTTAGGAAACTGTCTACTCTGTCTTGGAACTGAGTAAATGATAACTGTTGTTTTGGAAGTCCCTCTGATTGAATGATAACTAGGGTCTGTGTCAGTGTAAGGACAAGGAATTTGTAATATGTAATAGCTTTACTAAACTCACTTTATAAATGCTTTATTACCAATAAATTCGTTGATATTCTGTTTGTGTAACGAGCCCAACTTCCACTTCTCACATCTGCAATTGTAAGATGCATCTGCAATTGTAAGGTACATCTGCAATTGTAAGGTACATCTGCAATTGTAAGGTATAGACAAAACTAGTTCCCAGAAGATACGACAAAAAGTGTGTAAAAAAAAAATTGAAAAAGTTTAGAACCTTACAACAGGAAAAATACCAATAAATTGCTTAGATGGAACGCGTGGTCGTTTCAGTTTTTAGAATACTCCAGAATGTAAGCCATTCTTCGAAAGGAATTTCAAAAATTTCGGAGTTGCTCAACTATATTTGTAGCATTTTAAAAAGCTCAAAAATTCTAGTTGGGCGATTATATCTTCAAAGCGATAAAATAAAGTCCAATAAATCAGTATTAATTTAGACCTGACATGAGCACTGTCGTTTCTGGTTTGTTCTTGCATCCATATATGGACAACAGGAGCCACCAATCTTCTTTTTTCAATTTTGTCAAAAAATTATTTTGATGCTGCTTCACCAGGACAAGCAGCTATCTATATATTTAGGTGGTGACTAGAACGATCGAACGAAATCTTAGGATTAACTTGCTCAAATCGGGTAAATTAAAAAACTCGTGACTATAACGAAACAACGGATAGACGGACGGAGGGGCGGACAGCGACAAACCAATCAATAATTATAAATGATTATAATTAACTAGGATAAAAACGTTCTAGAATAAACTGAGGAAGTTATACAACGGGCGCTCAGTGATCAGGCAACCATTTCTGGGAGAGTTCTAAAAACGCTGAGAATCAGGGACATACGTACTGTTCATGTAAACCATGGCGGATCAAAACTAAATGCTGGATGTAATTCATTTATAGGAAGGAAAGCCAGATAATTTTGAGAGATTTCGTGGTCACTGTCTACATTTCCGACCCCTCCCTCGCTCGCTACAAACTGAAATGCGAACAAATGTCTCTAATTTTGTACGGTAAAGCCTTCTTAAGCGGCGTAATGGAACACAAATGAACAAACTTTGAAAACCTTTCAAAGTATTTTTTTCCTCTTTTCTTCCGCCCAAAAGTTGGGATTGTTTATTGTATTCTCATGCCTCTCTTCAGAATATAGATAGATAACAACTCAATAGGTATCATTTAATTTCGCTTTGGTATACTAAACGGAACTAAAGATGGGACTTTTCTCGTCTTTTTAGGCCCGTTTCGTGGACAAAAAGAACATCTTTCGGAAACGCCCTTCATTTCTTATTCTATTTGAGATAAAAAGATAATGTATTGAAACAACGTTAAATCCTACCGATGATAAGGACCATTTGACATCAGTTTTTGGTATTTTGGAATAGTAAGCAAAAATGGTTTCGCTTCCAAAGTTTAGAAAGTTCTGTATAGTTTCTTCAATATCAGCCCATAGAATCCGGTAGTTCCACTTTTTATGGAAATGGTCCAAGCCTTTGACCCATAGATGAAAAATGAATGACAAGCAACTGTTCAACCAAGAATCACGAAAACTGTCAAGATAAGCATGGCTAGAGTCCAAAAAACTCTATACTTAGCTGCGAAACTGTGACAAATTTCTAAAACATTGGATTTAAAATTCTAACCTACGATCTTTGGTATTGGATCTGGTGTCACTGATTCTGGGTGAAGTTGTTTTCGGTTTGGCAGATTTGCTCAATTGTATCGTGATGAATAGGAATTAGTCAATGTTTGTATTGATTTTGAAAGGCTATCTGTTTGATGCAATAAATAATGACTAATTGCCTAGATTTGAAGACAGGTAGATAGGTAGTTGTCATAAATAACTTGGTTGCAATGGAGTGTAGGTATGCACGATCATTTTCGTGTCTTCTCGGACACTAAAGACGTCACAGACATACTCCAGAAAATTCTTTAAAATATTAACAATGCATTTTTTCCTTTTTTTTTTTTTTTTTTTTTTTTTTTTTAAAAAAAAACAAGCTCAAGAGATTTAATATAGTGGTTCTAAGATATACAAACTTTAAGCATTTACGAAATTCGTATCCGCGATATTTGTTAGCGTTTTGGATTAAGTGGTAGCATTCGCATATCAAGAAAAGATAAAAAAACGGATTTCATTTTCTTCTCATCTCATGTGATCCATCTGAAAAATCTAAGTATTTTACATCAATTGATATTATTTAATAACTACATTCGTGGCCATATCGTCCAAATTCGTGATTCATTTTTACAACATTACAATACATTTCAAGTATGACAATATAGTCTAACGTTTTGCACGAACGTGACTTTTCTGCCTCAACATGTTCTGTCTCTTCTAACCCTCGTCTAAACTTCACTTTGATCGAGTGCACGAATCGTTTATTTATAACTTGCTTCACGACTTCCATGCCTTAATTTGGCTTTTGCTACAAGATTTCTTTATTATACCAAATGACTGTCTCAATGAGCTTTGAACGAGCTGAATGAGGCGAACTGGACCAAGACGAACTGACAGAAACCTTGATTGATTGAAGTACATTATTTGAAAATTTTGACAAGCTTTTAAGTCGAACAAAGAAAGTTCATAATAAGACGAAAACATTCCACTTGATTGGAAGTTTGTTTGATTTTATTTTTCCAGGAGGTTCTTTAAGGCTTCTAGTAAACGGTGGACGGAGTCACGACAGCTCAACTCGCACGTGGTGGTCGGTCCTTAGGCAATGTTTGAGTGGTCCAACATTTTTGCTTAAAATAGTCATGGTATTCTGTGAGCGAAAATCTCGAGTCACAAACAGTACTCATAGACCTTGATATGAAATAAAGCTAGGAAGGTATGACAGTAGCAAATGGTGTTCCCTGCTGGAAATGATAGCAGACGATATGATACAATCATGAAAACAAGTTGCTAGAAAGTAACGATGCTGGAAATGAACAGTTCATCGATTTATAATTATCAATTAAATGTGATACGATATGCAGTTCCATCGTGATAGGCTAGACTTGATTTAACGTTGACTGTAAGATTTAGCGTGCAATCCTGTTGAAGCGGTTTTCTGTATGTCTTTATTGCGCATATACCATGCGCCTTGCCATAGATGGCCCATGTTGCGCTTAAGGCCTCGAGCCTGGATGTGCCAACGTTGAACTATCCATAGTGAAACCATTTTAAAAACACCTTTTCAAACCAGTGCACTACTCTTTAAAACCCGTTATCATCGACACTGTATCTCACATCTGCATGATAACAAACACTGCAGTTTCATCATCACATAACTTTATTTGGGTAAGTTTATTGTAACAGGACTAAATTTCTCCGAGTTCTTTTCTCAACAGGTCCGATACTGTTCGGTTGTACTTTCTTTTTGAGATATTGTCGTTTTTCAAACACCTGATTTGGCCAGGATATCCCTCCATTTCAGAATTACTAAACTTTCTTTTTGGTATGTCATTCTCTTCTTCCTTGTCGCTTTCTTTAACTGTGGCGTCTTCTGAGCCGTCTTCGTCACTGTTATTTTCATTGCTTTCATCTTCATCTTCATCATTCCTATTAATATCATTATCGTTATCGTTATCGTTATCATCGTCATTTTCTTTTTCTTCTTCGTCTTCCCCATCTACACTTTCGTCCTTATTCTCGTCCACCATGTCATCATCCTCTTCGTCTTCCTCTCCATCCGTATCGTTATCATTTTCTTTCTTCTTTCTTCTTTCAACTTTATTTGCTTTTATCCCATCACCTCCTTCGCTTTCATTTAAATTTCTCTTTCTCTTTTCTTCCTTCTTTTCACCATCTTCTTTTGTCGTTTTCGTTTCTGTATCTTCATCTTGCAGCCGATCTCTAACGTCTTTTGCTTCTTTTACGTGTTCATTTAAAGTGTTTGCGTGAAGCAAATCATAGGAATCTCTGTTATTTACTTGACTTTTTAACTCTTCGTCCTCTTGCAAAAGTTTGACAACGTCATCAACAAAGAAGCGTCCCTTTGACTGACTGGTGACTTTGTCCTCCTCTTCAAGCAAACCGGTAATGTCTTCTTCATTATCACTAAAGTTGCTTGAGGAATTATTTTCTTCGCGTTCTTCATCATTAACGTATCCCTTATTGACTTTAGAATTGCTTCCAGTCTTCCTTGTATTCTTTCCTTCTTCGAGTTCAAGTTTATATTTCGTATCCTTTTCATCTGGGTCATTTTCCGATGCACTGAAATTTTTCCTCTTTGTACTATCATTGTTGTCTTCATCATCTTCACCATCTTCCTCCGACACAAGCCTCTGAATGTCCTCAAAATGCGCCATGATGCTCTCCACAAGGGGGCATATCGAGATGTCTTCCTCGGACGCATCACTTATCGTCTTCTTTTTGCTGCAATCATCCATTTTTGTATCTTCTACTTTTGATGATCCATTTGCTTCGCAAATTTGAACGCTTTCGTTAAAAGGACATATAGATATCTGTGTCTCATCGTTGCCATCATTGTTTTGATTACTTTCTTCATAACTGAGTTCAGTTTTGTTCATTTCCGCAACAGGATATATCGAAATTCCATTTTGGTCATCACCGTCACTATCATTATTTTCATCATTTTCATCGTTGTTATTTTCACCATCATTCTTACAATGAAATGGCTCTTTTATGTTGTGGTTTTGTTCGTCATCAGCGAAGGAAGTGTTCACGTGATGTCCCTTCACACGATTAGTGAAAGCAATACTGCCTCGCTTTGCTGCCGTGTAGGAATGAATTGAATACGGCGTTGCCTGGGAACCACGCCTATTGCCATCTGAAACAAATAATGATTATATCATAATTACTGTAAAGTCGGCCTTGAACTATTTCATTGTATTATCTTTATCTTAAATTCAATTAAGATTAAATTATCTTAATTTATTCTGAAGTTCTAAGAAAGAATGTAAACTGACCATGAAGTAGAACTATCTCTATCAGTTGCTCCTTCATGATAAGAGGAAACCATTTAATTTACTTTACTTGGCTAACTGACTAGGTAAGGACCCTTATCGCATAGTATTGTGGGATGCCAATTGAGGAACAAGATCAAAATGCTACACCATCCTGCGTCTCCTAAGATCCTCACAGTTCCATAAGGGATGAATTTTTCGCCCGGCTTTGCTTTTCAAAATGAGGCAAATTACGTAACGAAACTAGAAATTAACTGCAGTTCAGTTTGACCTGAATGTGACCACATACAGATAATGAAAATCCATTCACACTTTCATATCTGATTAAATTTTTGCTTTTAATTGGACTTACCAAAGAATCCACCGTCAGGTTTTGTTCCGCCACAAATTGACAATACCTTCTTGAAAATGAATTGGTAACCACGCCAGTATCGCAGGCTCATCTTGCCATAAAGGATTGGGTTGATGATGGCGCTGACCAGTGAAAAAAAACCGACTATGACCTCAACTGTATGTGAAAAATTACCACGAACCAGACCGACCAAGTTGATCAACTGAAAACCAAGCCAAAGATGTTTAAAAATTATTACACTGTGCTTTGAAGTCTACTACTCCATAACTGAATTATTTGCTTTCTTCAGATTACATTTGTTGAGAAAGACAGGCGCTGGAAACGTTGGAAATTTGAGCCACGTATTGGTGGGAATTAAGCTATTTGAAAAGTGCTTTTACTTTTCGATTTCTTTTTAGAAACTAAGGAATTAAGCTATTTGAAAAGTGCTTTTACTTTTCGATTTCTTTTTAGAAACTAAGTAAATAACATCTCTGTTTGACCTATAAGCTTAAGCAGTTGTTTTTAGAACTGATACAAGGATTAAACCGAGATACCTTTGTATTTAGCGACAATCCGGGCCGACCTAAAGTGGAAACTCCCGTGACCTGTATATATCATGATAGGGTGTCCGACTTATGCAGGCATCGGCTTCATGGAGGATGCTCACCTGATATGGGCGCTCGATTTATACAGTGTATTAATCGAGCGCCCATATCAGGTGAGCATCCTCTGGTTGTTCACTGCAACCTTCAGCCATGTC
>WUAP02148332.1:0-11198 GCA_015163945.2 Stichodactyla helianthus | reverse complement strand
TGGCTAAATAGAGCTTCACGGGATGCTTTGAGAAGACCAATTTCGGCCTCGTGAATAATTTTGTCGAAACGAGCCTGTAGTTCGACGCTATTTCTGCCCTTGGCGACTACGGGTTTGATACGTAGCCCGGCAGGAATAGCATCGGATGCTAAATTTTCGTCCAGCTTCTGTTCTTGTTTGAGCAGTCCCTCCTGGGTTCTTTCAGCATCACGTAACTGGCGAACTTTCTTTTTAAGAATAGCTATCAGTGTTGGATCCAGCTCACCGAATTCGGACTTCTGTTGGTAGCCCAAGGGCTTTCTATGGTTGGCGAACTGCAGATCTCTAGTGCCACTTTGTCGTTCGGTCGAGTTAAACCTGGACTTCCTCCGAAGCGACAGAGTTGTAGATTTGGTACCTTGAATGTTGTCGTTGCTTGCCATGGCTTCTGCTAGTATGCTTATAGACATTCTTTTAAATATAGACTAGTGAGCAGCACAGCTTACAATTTTTTAAACTTAGCGCTAAAACTGCGGCCCCCTAAGCTTTCCTCAACGTCATTTTTCCTGCACACGTTTTGCCTGTACTATGTGCGTGTAGCACGTACAGGATATATGTTTTATTATATAAGTTGTACAGATTTTTAATTAATGTAAACTCCCTGATGAAGTTTGTAGTATACAAACGAAACGCGTAGGTGAAGTAAAAAGTTTACAAATTGTAAGCTGTGTTGCTCACTAGTCTATATTTAAAAAATTGTTTAAAAAAATGTTTAAAAAATTAAAAAATTGTTTAAAAAATTGAGTTTGAGAAACAAGAAAAAAGTTTTTAAAAGTTTTCATGACCCATGGATTCTTGGATGAACTGTAGTTTTCAGCTAATATAACTTGTATTCACTAAAAGGCAAGTTGGAGAAAAGAATGATTAAAACAGAGGTCAAGACGAATGAAGTGAGATAAGAGAACCTTACTTTTTTATTTTCTTCAGTAAAAACTACTTTCGAGGCCAAGTGAATGGCCTCGAGAAGCTCGGGGTCCATGTTGGACCCCATTACTACCGTTGCGATTTCTTGACTACGAGAAAGAGAAGAAAAATAACAGATTATGTTCACGCTTAAGTTTTCTATCGACTGGTAAGGAGGGGGAAATGGATAACTTACTGGCATACTGGGCATTTGTCTAGTTCATAGGCTCTGTGGGCACACGCAAGGCATAGCATGTGCCCACATAACCCTAGCATTAGTTTTGTATCCCCGCAACATAATTCTGTAGCGCACGCTATGAAAAAAAGAGGAAGACATGAGTGGAGATAGGTTAAAAGAAAGAAAGAAAAAAGAGTTTTAAGAGAGAGAGGACACTTACTTGGTGGACGTGTGCACGACATCTTCGCAACTGTCTAGGGTATACACCCAACGTGGTATCTTATGGTGGGATTCTTTGCACCAAATGTTTGTATATTTCCCACCCACGACGATGTCCAGCTGACACTTTTTTACTTTCCTTTCGTTCAAGTTTACTTTTTAAGTTACAATGGGACGAATATGTTTTTTGTAACAAGACTGCCTTATAACTTAGAAGCAAGAAAAGAAAAAGAAAAAAGAAAAAAGAAAACGCAATATTAACCTAAAAAGTGTGAGAAAACCTAAGAAACATGCCTTTTTATTCATTATCATAGATTCCATGACTTGCTCTTCTATCGTAAGTAGACGTAATTACATATCTTTACATATCAAGATACGTACGTCAACTATATAACCTATAACTGAATAACACTTTTTTTTAATTTCTATTAGGTGAGGTTTACTTTTTGAGTTACAATGAGACAAAAATTTAAGCATTTGTTTTGCGTTCTACGTAAAATATTTACATCTTAAACTAGAGTTTTGCATCGTTTAAACTTTTTTTCCCGTTTATTTGAGAGAAAACAAAGAAATAAAACGAGACTGAAGGGAAGGTCGTTATGTTCAGTGATTATTTTTTCCTTCGCATGTGCCACTGTGATGGTAAGCAACGTTGTGAGTTACACAAGTTTTGATCCCCGTTTACTCTGATTGACGTTTTATTACATTGGGATTAAATTCCTTTGTTGTCGTAATCAAATCCAGAGCACTTACGCAATAAGAGTTTGGAAAAAAGATAAATAAGTCATCACTGTTTGAATCATAAAGACTGACATCTATATCCAGTACTTTTTCGACAAGTTCTTTGATGTCGACGGTAGATTTGCCACATATTCTTATCTTTTCATTTTTGACTCCCTCACACGAACATAAAAAACAATTAGATTCAGCTCCTACAACTTTCTTAGGAGTATTATCCATATAGATGTAGAAATCATGAATGATTCTATAGTCTATACAGAATTCTTTCGTGAGAGGAATAAGAACTTCGAACGATATGTTTTCGCGGGAATTTGGAAATGTACATGTGTTTAAATTATTTTGGGGCGTTGCTGATTGGCTATGCGTGAACAATGGGCCCACTCTGATTGCTCCGAATTACACAAAGGGAAATGAATGTCTGGCTAGTTTGAGCAGACGTTTGTGGGGAGGGGAAAGGAGCCGACACTAAAAACGTCTACAAAGCAGTCTAGATTGTTAAGAGATATTTCATAACAAGCTGCTACTAAATGAAAATGGATTGGATGACGAGAGAATTCCACTTAGAATTCGAGTTGCTTCGGTTTTTTCGACTAAAATTCAATAAAGAAATCATGAACCAGGAAATGTTAATGATAATAATAATATAATAATAAGATAACGATTTTTAAAACATATTTTGGATGTTTTTACGCGTGGCCCTAGGAAGCCATTGCACTGCTTTTGTCGGTTGTCAAGGGGACGAATGAAAATCAAGCTGTTTGCTAGTTGGATTAAACTTTTTTATTGAGTAAAACCTGCTTAATTCTTACCATTTCATATATAAAGTAAAGCGAGGAGCTACAAATATTGTTTAGCTTTGTTCAAGATGTAAAAAAGATGTGGATTCGTGGTTGGCTGAAAACTTCCACGAAAACAAGCGAAAAGAGTTCAGTCTAACTTTACATCAAAACTACAAGATATATTCCAAAATAAGTAAATCTGTTCATACTTTAATGGAGAATAAAGACAAACAACAAGTGAGCACAAAGAATTTTTTCCATCCTTTTGGTCAGACTTGAATGAATTTAATTTTCAACTTGATGGCAAATTAAAACCATTCTCCAAAATAGCATTAAAAATATAAAGATCTTTTGTTCTTCATTAAGAATCCCGGCCACAGAAAAAGGCAATGTTGGTTTAGGATTCTCAAAAAGAATGAAATGCTTCGTTTTGATAAACTTTTTCAAGATTTATTTTGATGTTTTAAACAAACGACAATTTCTTAGCCATGACTTCAAGTCTGAGTACCTTATTCGCTTCCATAACATCTCAAGATCAAAAACAAAACAACAACTTATTTGTCTAAAAACCTTTTGCAGTGTCTGTATATAACTTAAAGAGCCTTTGTCAGAGTACTTATTTTGTTTTCAAACGACAAATCCTCGGTGATTTGAAGATAGGCTTGCTCGCTTAGTTCTACAAATCTAAAAATTTCTTCGCTTTCCTAGTTTTTAGTTTAAGGTTTTTCGAAACAAGCTTAGTTAAAAAGCATCAGCAATTACTCAAGGTATAAACACCAGAGACGTACTCACATAAGCTTAAAGCAAAGCAAAACCTTCCAAGGTCAAAATAATTTCAAATGAATTGACTTTTTCACCTTTTTCCAGAAGCAAGATGGAGTAGAGTGAGGAAAAAATATTATGTTAGAGAGGTTCTAAATGTTGAGCAATATAATGCAGAAGAATGGACAACACAAAGAGCTCAGCTATGGCAACAAGTTGCAGACAACCTTAACAACCATCATAGCCCAAAATTTAAGGTGGATAAGAGAGCAGTGAGAGAGCATTATTATTATGATTATTGAAAAATTCAAGAAAAAGATGACGAAGAAGGAAATTGCAAGTGGCATTAGTCCAGAGCCCGCTGAACTAGATGCTTTACTGGAAAAAGTCGTTGAAAGAAATGAGGTAGCCAATGAAGTTGTTCAGGTAGAAAAAGTGAAAACCAACGAAAAAATGGAGAAAGAAAAAATAGAAGCATATCAGGCTCAAGGCAATGGAGAAGCTTGGTGAGAGTAAGAAAAGGAGTGAGAATGAAGAACCAAAAGAGAAAAGCAGTAAACGGAGAAGGTCAAATGGAACTGATACAGTAAACTACTTGAGAAAGAGCAGAGATAGAGCAGCAATACAGAGAAAGAGAGCTGGAAACAAAAAAAAACAAACAACTGTAAAGCAGCATGCAGCATGAAGTGCAGTTTGATCAACAACACAATGCATTTATGCAGCTAGTTCTAAGTCAACAGCAGCAGCAGCAACAACAACAGCATCAACAGATGCAGCAATTCCAAATGATGCTCAACCACCAGCAGCAACAGCAACTCCTTAACAAGAAAGCAGATTATAATTGTTTAAAATTGTTTAATTTGTATTCTAAAAATTTTAAAGCTTTTTATTTAAACATATTTTTTAAAATGAATTATTCTGACATTCAATCCATCTGAAAAAAGCATTTGCGGTTTGTCTAAGGCAGTTAATTAACTTAATGTATTCATAGTGAGTAACTGATAAATAGATTATGTGCATCTTAGTGAAATCAATTATTTTATTCAATAAAGATGCATTGCAGATATTTCTAAGACATACTAACATATGTATAGTAATATTTTTGTTTTTAGAATGTTTACTTTCGATACCATAATAATTGAAAGCTTTACATATAATTTGATCGCATTTAGGTTTAGTGCACACAAAGCCAATAATTAACAAAATAACACTAAATGCTGCAACATCATTTGCTTACTAGATTGTCTAGAGAGTCACTAAACCTGTGAAATAAAGTTTATTTCGTAGAATGGTTTTCATTAACCTATGAAATACGCTTTAGCGTATTACACTTTATCACACTTTGGTTCTTTTGTTTTGTATTGTGTCTGCCTGACTATTACACTCTAATTAGTGCACTTTGATTCAAGGGTTAATGAAAAGCACTCTAATGTGTAATATTCAAATTGATACAAAAGAAAAGAATGGAATTAGGGCCTACTGAAGTTTATTAGTCTAACATCTATGGGTTTAGTTACTTCCCTCTATTGTTTAATAATTTAATGTCACATAATCTATGTAAAGTACTCCTCTAGTGATGGTGGATCAAGTTGGAAAAAGGTGGACGTGCTGTTTCCATAAAGACATGTAAGGGCATTTCTCATTAGTGCACATACAACATAAAATTTGCCAACAGAGCTTAAACCTTTTCAAATTTTTCTTAAAATCAATAAATCTAAATGATGAGGCAATGTCACCAAAGATCCATTCAACTGAGGATCGCACGGAACTCATTGATTTATTAAAATCTTGCATTTGATCTGTGAGAAGAGTACACATAAATGGTGCTTGTAGGTGTGCAAGGGGATAGGCAGGATCTCCATATATACACATTGAGTTTCCATTTTGAGAAAATGCACATTGTTCCATGCTGATTAGTAAATTTGAGTCTCTAAGCACAGCTGCATCATGCTTTTTCCCTTCTGAAATATAAAGAACACTTTAAATCTATAACAAGCACTACATATGTATGAACTTCTTTTTTATTCCACCTAAAAAAGGGTGAGGTGTTGTATGATAATGGTATTGAAAAATAAAAACAAATGTATACCAAGCACAATACACATCAAATGTATAATGGTTTTCCTTTTGGCTTATTTTTATACTTTTTTTCATCTTTTTTTTCACTTTTTTTTCATTTTATCAACATAAGGAACCATTCATTGTATTTGTCTAGGGGGCTGGTAAAATAAGGGGGGCTGCCATAAAATGTGCAGAGAAAAGGGGAAAGGCTTATCAAAAATATACAAGATAGAAAGGGGTCACCTCACAAGGACACAGAAACATGGAGGGTGGTCTAAGCATTTTTATTTGGGATAGGAGGGGGCAATATATTTCATGCAGTTAGTTTTGATTTTTGGCATCCCTTTCCCTTGACAAAAATAAAAAAAAGAATATTCCCTAAGAAAAATGGATATGAAAAGCATATTGGTGCGTTTAGGAATCGTGGACGTAGTAAAAACAGCACCAAATCAGCACAAATTCTTTCAAAACTTTAAAAAGTTTTTATCAAGTTTGTTTTCAAAATAAAGTCTTACCTACAGGCCCATACAAGTTCGCAATGAGACCGTTTGGTAGAGTCACAGACTGAAATTTCAGGGCTTGTACCCGTTTATGTCCATTATAAACAATCTTTGGTGATTCTTCTGGACAAATAGGCCTAACAGTCCCATCAACAAAACCAAAACAATTACCTAGCGCTGCACCTTTCTGAGTTACAACAGCTGCGTATGCTTCCATAATTATAATTACAAATCTACTTATTACTGGCACTGCTCGACCGAACCGGTGAATCATATCACTGTAACGACAAGGGTATGCCAAGCGCTTAAGAGCCATACAAAGTCCCTCCGTTCCTTCTGCCAGTGATCTTTGTTTACAACTAAAAGCATCTGGACTTCCCAAGGCAGCTTTTAGACGAGGAAATCACTTTTACGACCCGAAATTTTGCTTCGTCGATGTTTTCAAGTTTGAAGCGGCTGTAATCGCCATGGGGAAACGGCAAATTTTTCGACGTATTTTCCTCGTTGAGAACCAAAAATTCTTCCTCACTAATCCATCCGCTTTCGAGACTTAAAAACAAGGATTTCTCTGCCTCTTTGGAATGAAGACATTGTAAAAATAATCCAAAAATAACCATGCTTCAATTAAAAACTTATTTACGTCCGTGCTCCAACTTGCTTAAGGTTTTTGGTGCCAAAAGGACGCGGCCGCGGGCGCCGTTCTCGTCCCAGGAATCCTCGGTCTAAATTCAACGTCCTGGACGTCTACGTCCCAGATGCTTAAGGTAGTTCCGGAGCCTTGAATTTCGATAATGAATTTTCTTTAAAATTCCCTCATTTGATGATTAGGTAAGTCAAAAACCGAGAAAAAAAGAGGGGGTCACCGTATTGGTTATTGAGCTATAAGATGTCGTATAAGTAGGTATTTTCGATGACTGGCGGTGATTTTGCTCAAATAGGCTGTATTCAATATAGTCCACAGATTATAAACGGTTTCAGCGACCAAAAGCAAAACACTGTTCCCAGTAATAGCTGAAAGGTTATTCTAGCATTTTGTTTAACAAAAATGTTTCAAGTGAGTGTAAATATGGTTGAAAGTAAATTCTAGAAGCAAAATTCTACACAGTTGAGAGCCTCTAAATGCGTACAGGGTTGTAAAAATGTGGAAAATTGACGATGATCTCGTCAATAGACGTAGTATTTTTATTTTCTATATCGCAAGAATAGTAAATGAAGCCTTAAATAAAAGGAAAAAAAGAGGGGGTCACCGTATAACTCTAAGAGTTAGAGAACAACAAAAGAGAAAAGTCTTCGAAAACGAACCCCAAATACAAACCGATTTTAGCTATATTCTCGCTGACCTTTTAGATCGATGAAATTCTTTAAATTCAAAAACTTAAGAATATACACCTACTTTGGACGGTGCACAATAGTTTTTTATAAATCTTTTTCGACAGTTTGGTCGATAAAATGTTATTCTTTCTCTACGCTTTACAATCGTTGGCACACTAGTGCCCGGACTCCCCACGGTAAAACCAATATTCTTTAATAAAAGTGCGCGCGGGGAATGCGCAGTAGCAAGGGTCCGGAACTAGCTTAAGGTCCCTAGTATGGGATCGTATGCAGTTGAAATTTCCTCTTAAGAAAATACTTAGTTAATTCCATACATTTTATTTCAAGAATATGATGTGCAATCAGAAAACCCCACGTATTCAAGTTCTCATGCAGTACTAGAAATGTACATCCGAGGTCTTTACGAAAACAATACCTGTGAGAGAACGATTGAGTTGAGGTTTAAAAACGCAGGATTAATGAACTAACCACGGTGGTACGCAATAGAAATGTCTATCTGAATCAAATCGCCTCACGTTTAATTTGCCACGTTTTTGTCTTACCTGATAGGATCAGTACCACCACCACAATACCCTGGGAAAACACGTTGAAGTCTGTGAGAAATGAATGCTGTTTTATCGCTGAAGAGGATAGTGCCTGTACAGTAGTAAAACTGCCCTATGTCTATTTTACTAGGATTCCGGCCCACGAGTTTAAGGTCCTTGAAACTGGAGAGAAGTTTACAAGTTACAAAGCAAATGCTCGAAAAGATCTGTTACTTCACAAACAATATACCAAGAAATAATAACACTTGTAACGTGTTTTGATTAGAAAACTTTTTAACTATCATAATAATAATCTATTTTATATTCTAATTGAAAATATATTCTAATACTCAGTTTATAGATATTCTTAGAATAATTATGGTCTAAAGGATCATGTCCATGCTGTAATGATCAAGGTTACGCGTGCTGCTCCATTGACTGCTTTATTGGAATGAATCATATTTCTCATAGTAGTTACATGATCATTAATTAACTCAGGTATAGAATTACTCATGACACATGCTATTAATAATTAACAATAAAAAATAAAATCATAATAATAATATTTAAAAAGGTTTTAAAGTAATAATAATAATAATAATAATAATAATAATAATAATAAATATATTTATTTTATATTCTAATTGAAAATATTCTAATACTCAGTTGAATATAGTTGAATTAGATAAGATCAAACAGAATGAAATGAAAGAAAAAATAGTAAAGGAATATAAGAGAAGGCTGCGATTGATCCTAAAATCCTAAAAGTTTCAGTTTTCGACACAAGTTTTCACTTGTAGTGGTTGGCCCAACACCAAGCAGGAAGACTTATTTCGTTTACAGATATTAGAGAAAGACCACATTGTATAAGAGAAAAAATTCTTTGGTACTGTACCCAGTGGCAAGACGGATACGAGAATATGAAAAGGTTGTTCAAGAAGGAAATTACTTTTACACAAGGATTGCCCAAATTTTCTGATGATTTGCGCGAAATTGATGCCGACTGCAATAACTGATATCAGTTCCAACGCCCAATATATATCGTCCTTTTCCGAAGCCCTAGTGACAGAAAGCAAATTGGTATTGTTGCAGAGTGAATGTTTGACAGCTAGCGAGATCGTTTCATGGAAGCCTTCTATAGAGAAACAGAAAAACCCTTTGGCTACTTGCTTGTGAGTAATAAACCTGATACACCTGGAGACAAACAGGTTATAGGACTAAAGTGGATCATGCTCAGTTCCACTCAGATGTCGACCCTCCCCCCTCCAGCTACAAAGCTTTCTACATCCCCGTCCATTTTCTGGTCCGACACACCCATCTCCATATGGCAGAATTACACCAATAACATCATGTGAATGGCAGTGGCAAATGGGTAAATGTTCATGTAAACGAGCCAGATGTGAAAGCAATTGTTCGAGAATGCAGCCCTTAAAATCCAGGTAGCTATTATTGATTGTTTTTTGTAATAAAAAAATACTGAATCCATTGAAAGACTGTGTCTTTTAGATATTAATCAATTGTATAATGGTTTTTGGGTGATCTGAGTTTTGGGATTGCTGGGACAGATTTGTCACGTGACAAGTAACACACCAACAAGAAACTATTAGCTTGATCAACAGATGATCACCAGAGGATTTTAGAATTAATTCGTAAAGAACAAGATATATATAATAACATGAATCCAGCCGTTTTCAGCTGATTTTTTGATAATTAGGCAGGACGTCCTGGGTCTTATTGTTTGTCGTTTAGGGGTCATTAAGTTAATGTTTTGGAGACAATAGGCCGTTTTCGGCAGCTCAATTGGGTGGTTGTTTTAGTTAATCATCATGCATAAACACAGACATACGCTTGGATGATTTCAAAAGACATTTATTAAGACTTCAGAAAAGTTTACAATATTACAACACCAATAAATCATACAGATATCTTTTTCTTGGGTGGTTCAGTTTCCTTTTTATAATGTAAGGATCTGCTCTACAAGAAACATAGAAATTAAATAATCGAACTAAGTGCGTGCCGTTGCAAGGTAAAGGCACGCAATAGCAAACCAGACTTTTGCCTCTCAGTTCACGTAATTGATCTAATAAATCCTTACGATCATAGAGCATGCATTCCAAATATTTCTTGAGCACTACATTACGATCGTTGTTGAAGTCTTTCAACTTGAACGGGTTTTGCCAGTTGGATCCTCACTATTTCCGCTTCTATGGCCAATTACGCATCAATATTGGGATTTAGGGGTTCTTTCGTGTTAATCGTACTAACTACAGGTTCCCAAGACTGAGCAAAAGGGTTTGGAGGATTCTCAGTGACTTGTCGTTTCTGCTGTATCATAGGTTGTCCTTCAATACTTGATATTAGTCCCGGATCATCTCCTGGCTGAGCGTTCACAGAACAAGTATCTGCCATGTCATCCAGTATTTCACTCAAATTGCCCATCAGGTTTTTCAGCTCTTCAAACTCTTCCATAGAGGGCGCTACTCCATACTTAGTTGGGACTATTCCTCTCTCCTTACAATCAGTGTACTTTCGGATATGCACTCATATCTGGCCTTGGAATTCTTTGACGGTAGAATGATAGCCTCGCCAGCCTAGCCTGAAGTGGCCATGTCTTCGTGACCAATAACTTCGTTTTTTTTCTCGTTCTTCAACCAAAGAGTTTTTAAGAGATGTCTGTAAAAACCAGTTAATCGCGGCAAAGCTCAAAAAATCGATTTTGCTCATATTTTAACCATGGGTAGCCCTTTACATGAAACAAATCATGATATATTTTGTTTGGGGAAAAACTGCCGTTTTGAGACTTTCGATTTTCCATCAACTTTGAAGGCCTCGTGAGGGGAAATTAAATATCTTAATGAATCGTTTCAGATGGTTAACAAATAAGGTTCGATAACATGGACATGCATTGTTTTAAAGCTCTTACTGGAGGGAGCTGTGGTCATGATCCAAGATATCGTCATAATGTGATTCCTTTCCTTGCATATAAAAAGGAAATTTCTAGTCACGAGAATGCATTCCAATTTTCTGGACACGAAAATAAACCTATGCATTTATAACGCGCAAATATGTATATGAATATTTTCAAATGCGCGGGACCGCCATTAACGTGATCATCCGAGCCACGTGAAGGTCTAACCATTTGCATATATTATTACAAAGG
>WUAP02148310.1:0-11201 GCA_015163945.2 Stichodactyla helianthus | reverse complement strand
AATTTTAAAATGGACTTAAAGTGGCGCCCTATATTTTGCAGGTAACAACTCAAAAATCTCCGGAAGAAGCACCATCTGTATTCTACTTACCGTTTTACTAAAATGCCGTTGATACAGAAGCACCATGTGTATACTACTGAAAAAAGATTCCCCACTTGTTTCTATACAGCCTTGTAATTACCTGGAGAAGCTCCTTAATTCTGGCATTACTCAATTTAATATTTGCTTTTTGAAAGAAAGCTTTCATTTCTCTCATTCCGATTCTAAAAAGGAAAACAAAGAGTTATTTCATTTTATTTTTATGTATGGCAAGTCATTTCTTAAAGCTGAGACCAAGCAGACATCTATCAGAAAATTTGTCATGCATCCTGGTTGACCCTTTTCAACCAAATTACTTCCTTGTGGCAGAAATGTTTTTTGTTACTCAACACTGATTTTATTGTTATCCCACATGAAAAAATTTCCTGGCATTTAACCATCTCCTTCTTAAACTAATGAATAATTAATGAGAAAATAAAGCAAACACTAAGTACTGTGACAGTTGTTTGGATATCATACATAATTAGCATAAACTTTGACCAACTTCTACTTTGATTTCTTCCTAGATTTATTCATGGTTTGAGAAGCTAGGTCAAAAAGGAGAAAGAGTGTTTCATCCAATGCCCAAACACCTAGAAGACACTGCACCTAATTTTTTGAACCTTCTTCCTGGTGTTTGGACATCGGATGAAACACTCCTTCCTGTGTTTGATCTATTATGTCGATCAAACAAAGACTGGTTAAAAATAACTGTTTTTTCTGCATTCCTTGGGGCACATGAAACAAGAAAACGTGTATTAATGAAATGATTGCTAAAATAATTGATTTTTATTAGTCAAGAGTTTTGTAATTCTTTCATATATTTTTCATGTAATAATAATCAAACAGGGGAAAGAGTGTTTCATCTGATATCCAAACACTGAGAAGTGGGTTGAAAAAAACAAGGTACAGCTGAGTTTTTTAAACTGACTTTAAGGTGTTTGGATAAAGGGTGGAACACTCTTTCAAGTGCTGGATCTAGCTCCTCAAACCATGAATAATTCAAGGAGAAAATCAAGGGGAAAGTTTATGAAACTTTGTGCTAATTAAGATCACATATCCAAACCACAGTCATGGTATAGGTAGGGAGCTATTTTGTTTTCTTCTCATTAATTATTCATTCAGTTTGAGAAAAGTATTACAAAACATGGCTTAAAAAGTTTACACTTAAAAACCTTGCTGTTTTTAGAAAGCTGCTGTTAAGGAATGTAGACAGTTGTGCCAAGAACTTTTGTCATGTGAAAATCATTATCATCTTCAAGATCCTCAACTACCAACTATATATTACAACACAAGTAACTAGAATACCAGACAACAACCAAGCATTTGCATGTATAACACCAAAGTCTTGAACTAAGTTGAGCATATCATGCAATAACTAGATGGTTCTGATAGATTGGTAATTACCAGTATGTTAATTAGAATTCACACACAATCATAGTTCATTTATACATGAATTACCACGGACTGTTGGTAAGTATAAAGAATATATTGATACATTATTGAGTCTAATAATAATAATAATAATAATAATAATAATAATAATAATAATAATAACAATAATAATAATAACGATAACAATAACAATAACAATAACAATAATAACAATAATATTTATTTAATATAGTGCTTTTTACAAATAGCTCAAAAGTGCTTAACAACCTTATGCTAATCTACAAACAGGTAATCCATTATCTAATGATCATAATAATAATAACCATTTACATAGTGAAGAATAAAATGAAATAATATAAATTCAAAAGAGTTGTGTTGTTTTTAAAAGTAATATAAAGTAAACTAAAAAATATAAAAAATCCTAATTAACAGAAAGGTTCTTTAAACAAGAATGTCTTCAATTGTTTCAGATTGTCTAATATTATTTGGTATAGTGTTCCATAATATAGATGCACATACTGAGAAGGCACGGAATCCAACTCTTAAGATTATAATCTGTGAGGGAAAGTATGCACTTGTCAGCAGATCTCAGATTCTGTCTTGATCTATAGGGATGCTGTAAGTCCCTTAGATAGTGTGATGTAAAGGAGAACATAAAATGAAAACATTCCCAAATCGTCATGGCACGCACACTTAATTACAGGGACATAAAATAAAATTGCATCTTTTCGAAAAATATGTAATCAACCAGGGAAAAAGCAATATTTCTAACAAATTTTAATTATTTGTATTCCTCAGATTAACTAATTTTTCCCACTTGCCAGCTGCAATCACATTCAACAGGACTTCATAATTAACATTTTCAGAATCTTATTTACCAAAAACCCTGACTAGATCTTTTAAATTTGTTTCAGGAGTTTACACAAAAATTAATAAATACATTTAGTAAAATTATCATAATATGAAGCCCAAGCTTTTGTGATTCACATCAGTTGCTAAGCTATGGTTATATTAACTCTGGCTACATGTATATTTGTCATGAATTGCATTTTTTAAATTTCAGCATAAAATGTAATGGAAAAATCTACAGTAATATTCTTAATATTATGCCTGCAATGTATTATCAAGATTTTGTATTAAAAGACAAAATTGTTCTTTTGTAAAGATCTTCATGGTACATCCAAATGGTAATAATTAAAACTGACAATGTGTCATGGTATCTGGTCTTTTTGTCCACAAACCATTCCGCCCATGTGCAAATTGACTGTATTTTTAATTTATCATTTGCATGAAAAATATAGCCCACAGTTTTAGCCTTTTCTAACTGTCTTGGTCAATTGATTTTAATGAGTGATAAAGTAAAAGTTGGTAGATTTGTTGGGTAATATAAAATTAATTATAATATGAGAAACAACTAACTGAAGTTTAATTCCAAATACTTATACATCAATGTAAACTAGAATTTGGGCTGTGAAACCAGTACATTTTTAAAAGAATACGCCTATTCCAAAAATCATTATCTGGGCTGAAAGCAATAAGCAAGAACTAGAAGCTGACAACTGAAATGAATGCTCGATTGTCTTATAAGCTATTCAAATCACAGACTTACTTCTATAGAATTGTGTGAACACTCACGTGAAAATGTTCACGGTCTATAAATTTGTTTTATGGAAACAAGTCTGATTTGAATAAATTATAAGACAATCCAGCATTCATTTTGGTCATCAGCTTCTTGCTTATTATAATTACCAGACAACAACTTTGGGAATAGATGTATATCAGGGGTTGCATAGTTGCATAGATTACAGGGGCTGAGGTATGACCCGTACTTTTGCCTTTTTTATAGCCCCCACTTTCACTTTTACATATGTTTATACTTAAAAGCATTTGAAAATAATTATGTTTTAAAAAAGAAAATCAGGCAGTGTATTAATTACATGATTGTACTATATTATATTTTTTAACATTTTTGAAATAAAGATATTACCCATTTTGAGTCATATGAATAAAAATTGAAATACATTTTTATAGATTTAACTCACTATTTCAATTCTGATTGGCCAAGAGCCTACAGCTACTTCACAATATGTGAAGAAAAATTTGCAGATATGGAATTTATCATGTCAAGTTCAAACTCCAAGTCTTGAACATGCACTTAAAAAATAGATTTGGAAATGTAAAAGATAAGAATTTCCTGAATGTTCAAAATGTATAATAAAACAATTAATGAATTCTGTTTTCACATACCATAAATTATCAAGACCTTGAGTCCATGTTATCCACCTCAGCCTATGGCTTCGGCAGAAAACACAGACCTTGGTCTTGGGAATTTATGATATCATGCTCAACTTCATTCAATAATTCCTTAATACATGGAGCTTCTAAAGCTTTCAGACAGCAAATACATCATCTGACAACTTGGTGTCTCAGTCTGCATGCTGCATGATAAACTGCATGGTAACTGAAAACATACTACTAATGATAATACAAATTAAAAATTCTAGTTGATTTGAATCAAAAAATTATTTTTTAGCAGAAATGGAAATCAAGAATAAAAGTGTTTGCCTTAATATTTCAAGAGAACAAAATAAACAAAACTAAAAAGGACTTTCTGAATTTACTGTATTTTACAAATTTACATGTAAAATAAAATAATAAAATGTAGCATTTTCCCAATTTGATCCCAATTTGGCAACCAAAGATATTTTCCTGTAATTGTCCTAAGTTTTATATAATAACATCCACATTTACAGCAGTATAGCACCAGTTTTGTGCAAATGAAAAAGCAAACATTAAATATCAGCCAAGCTTTGCAGTGTATTTGATACAATAAATATTCATATCTTAATATCAGCTATAATCTGTTTCAGTTCACAAATCCTTAAATCAATTAAAGGTTAGTTTTGAAACAGCAGTGTTTTTGTCTTTTAAGAGGAATAAAGCATCTCTACCCGATTCTGGGTATATATCTACAACAATTCTGGGTTGGGATCATTTTTGTTACCAAATAAATGAGAAATTAATTTCAAATATTGCGACAATTCTGACATGGTTGATTTTGGTTCGTCTGAGATAATTAATCAAAAAGCCTGAAAACATATAACAAACCTAAAAACAGAATAATCTCCCACATATTTAACAAAAATATTTTTCTTTCATATCAGGCTGTGTTTCACAGCGCCAGGTATTAAAGTTAAGAGTGACCTTAATAAAAATGTCATATAGGGAAAATGGCAATCAAAACAATATACGTGAATAAACATTTCTTATTAGTTATTTTAATCTAGTTAGTGTTCTTACTTTTTCTTTTGTGTTGTGGAGTTTGCAGTGAGGGTATTCCATTCTCTCAGTAGCCACCTGTGAAAGAAAATGGAAAAAATAATTACTGAGAATTAAAAGAAATAAAGGTGTTTTTTTCAACGCCCGTTTAATTACCATTTATTATTTTTTCCGCTTTTTTCACGAGACGTTTGTACAGAAAAGAAAACCACCAACGCCGACAGAAAAGAATACCAAGAAATAATCTAAAAAAAAAACTAAACAAAATCTCTTAAGAGAAAGTCTATTTGAAGCTTTTACCACAAAGACAATCAGGCTCGGACCTGTTTCCATTCAGAATATCTTCCTAACTTGACCTTTAAGTTTGTGGTCGGTAAAAACGACCCTCAAGTTATCTAAAAAATTGAATGAATTATGACTTACCTGTAAGTTAGCACTGGTTGTGTAGCTACTAAACTTTCGTACATCAAAAACACAAGTCCCTTGACCCAATATTCTCGCTCTTTTTGATTTCGGGCTAAAAAATCGAACGCATTGAATTTTGAAAATCAGAAAATTCAGCTTCTTAAAAAAGCTAAATGTTTTAAACTTAGATGCTCAAATCTGAAGTTTATTTATCGGGGAAAATCTACCTCAGTCTTCGGTTTCTAAATCTTTGCGATTATGATGGAAAAGAAGGGTTTAAATATTTTTTAAAGCTCACTTACCGACTAAACTCAGAGTTTTGAGTTTGAATTCGCTTCCGTAAAACACGACAAAACAGCAATTTGGGTCGAGTTTTCTTGCAAGGTCCGGGTTTTTTTCGAAGTCTCTGGAGCCCTGACCACGTCGTACTTCGGATATTTCCCGAATTTTCACTAACAGAAACGACAAAAATCCCTAATGAATGACTTCAAATTTGCTTTTTAAAAGGAGGTTGACTCTGACAAACTGCACACCGACTTGCCTCACTTTGCAGTAAGCTTAACACAAATTATTCAACCTTACCACATCCTTCGATACGATTAATCTCCTTCCCTCCACCAGTCCTAGACCATGCAATCTGAAACTCCTCTAGCTTCAACGAGAATATCCTCAAATCTGGAGCTCTTTTGCTGTAATATCTAGTCATTATATTTCCTTCTTTCAAAGCAGTGATAATGGGCCCCATTTCAGAGGTAAGTCCGAGTCCCTGGTCTCCGTCTGCTCTTTCTGGGTGTTCCACATAACGAATATTATCGTTGGTAGCCATTTTAGCGGCTCGAAGTAATGTCTTAACGATAGATTGGCGATTTGTTTCGGGGTTAAATATAAAGGATCGCCATGTAGTTACATGTTTGATAGCCTTCCTGCTGATATCTCTCTCTCCCTCAGGACAAGACAAATATTGCTATTACAACACGTGATCTAGATTAAACTCGTTCTGGTGGTTATAACCGCGTGTAGTAGAGTATTGGAAACTAGATGTTTTTGGAATGGTAGGAATTTCAATGGGATAATCACCTTCTTGGAGGGATTTTTTTCCCATCTTTCATTTTTCTCCCAGCATTAATGCTATTACAACACATGATCTCAAGGAATAGACTTGTTCTGGTGGCTATAACTGCCTGTCTAATGTGGGATCAAACTAGATGGTTTCAAAATTGTGGGAATTGGAATGGGATAATTGCTTCCTTGGTGGGATTTTTTCCCCATCTTTCATTTTTCTCCGGTCATTTCTCCCAAAATGCATTTATAATCAATATTTATTTTGATAAATAGCTGTTACCATTAAAAAAAAATTACAACTAAATTTTGGAAAAACATGTTTGTTGGCCATCGCTTTTTCTTTCATTTCTTTATAGCCCAATTATGATGTACAATTATTATACAAAATGCTGTTTCATCAAAAAAATTTAATTTTGTATCTTATTTGAAAGTGATCCTAGAGTTGTCATACTGAGAACTTTTTATTTTAATCAGATGTCAAAATTTTTCTCCTAGAGCTGAAATAGTTTCATTCATTCCCATTTCAATTAAAAATACCAAATTTTGGTGTCCCAGGGACTTGAAATAAATAATTAGCAGGATGAAGTGGGGTGGAGTGACCCTTCTCAGAAATGGGAATAAAATATCATGACCCTCTGTGGGTTTGAAGTAAATTTTCATGTCCCTCTCCCATTGCTAAGTTTTGACAAAATACCATGTAGCCAAAAAGACTCCACGTGGAAACCCAGAATAAAAATAAAAATTGATTTGGTAATGAAAATTGAAACATGGTAGACTGGCTGAAAAATTACCACATTTCATATTTTTAAGTAATGTATAAAGTATGAGCTGGAGACCTTTATGGGCATTTAAAATGGTGGGCCGCAGGCAATAAAGGTCCATAAAGGTCGACCGCAAATACTTTATATCAGTTATGAAATTTCTAGGACTATATTTTCATGTTGTACTGACTTTAAAATGAATTACCGGTAAGTTAATTTTGGCTGAGAAAATCCACAATTAAAGTGAAATGCAAATGAGGATGATTCTTTAATCCGATTTAAAGACTCTGACACCGTTATGATTTTCTATTGTGGTTTGCTCATTAATTATTCATGAATTTTATAATTTTTTATAACAACATTTTTAAAGTAATATATAAAGTATGAGCGGGAGACCTTTATGGGCATTTAAAATGGCAAGCCGTAGGCGAGCCATTTTATGCCCATAAAGGTCGATCGTGAATACTTTATATCACTTAGGAAATGTCTAGGACTATATTTTCATGTTGTAGTGATTTTTAAAATGAATTGAGTAATTTTGGCCGAGAAAATCCAAGTTAAAGTGGAATGCAAATGAGGACAAATCTTTATCCGAAATTAAAAACTCCCTCACGCTTATGATTTTCCATTGTTTTGGCCTAATTAATTATTCATGAATTTTCTAAAGAATAATAATATTAGGCCACCTCTTTTTTAAAGTTAAGGAGATGTGGGAGCACAGACTAGGGGCAAAAACATGCAATATTCAATTTAGGTATCCTTCTAATTTCTAAGTCATTACTCCCTCTAACTTCAAAAAACAAAACAAAAAACCAGTCAATTAAAAAAAAATGAAAAAAAAGAACTACACAATTTGGTAGGGTAACTATTAAGAATTAAATGGAGTAAGGGATAACGCAAAAACAATGGTCATCAGATGGGACCCGATTTAGGGGGGAGGGGTGGTGCTGTGCGGACCCACCACCTCTGGGAGTAAAATCCTGAATTTTGTACTCAAATATCTCCATAAATAAAAGTTTATCTGCAGAAGTTAATATACCATCTGCTTAATTGTATGCCATACTACCTGGTATGTATTTATGAGAAGAAAGTCACTATGGAGCCCCAGTATTAATCTACCATCTGTTTAATCCTATGCTACACTGTGTTTAGGAGTAGAAACAGTCACTATGGACCCCCAGTATCAAGCAATTCAAGGTGTACTTGAGGGGAGGGGAGGGGGGTATGTACCATTAGCCACTACCTGAAGCAGTAAAATTGGGTCCCTATTTTGGATCGTTTCGACTTCTTCCCTAAATTTCATCTTGTAGACTCTTCTAGATTGAATTACAATTAAGAAATGTTGATTTTTGCAGAGGGAGGAAAACCAGAGAACCCAGAGAAAAACTCTCAAAGCAGGGGCGTAGGCAGGGGTGGGCCAAGGGGGCTATGCCCCCCCCTCCATTGTGGCAACAAAATGGTGGCATTTTAGAATAATGTTCTTTTTTCTTTTTTGGTTTGGCAGTTTGGAGGGGTGAAATGAAATGCCGCCTTTTTGGTATCCCTTTCTTTTTGTTATTGTTGTTGTTTGGTGTTTCAGGGACTCAAAGAAAATGCCAGATTTTTGGAATTTGGGCCAACCCCTTAGGAAAATCCTGGCTACACCCCTGCAAAGCACAGGAGAGAACCAACAATCAACTCTACTCACTAATGACGCTGAGTCTGGGAATCGAAGTGGTGAGAGGTAAGAGCTAACAGCAGATACCACCCATGCTACCCACATGAACTCAACAGTGACTGGTCATATCATCATTTGCTGCTGAAAACGAACCCACAACACAACTGCATGTACACTACATGTATTTAACATTTATTTGCTGATCTACTGAAGAAATCCCATTTTACTTCTTTTTATTAATGTTGATTCTTCTTCCAGTACTTCCAACAATTTCTTATTAATTGCTTTTCCAACACTCCTTGCACTATCTAGCATTTCCAATATAGTTTGTGGATCTAATCCTCCAGTGCCAATCTTCTGCTACCCACAAATGTTCCCTGAACCATTGACAGAGACTAAAAGATGACAATGGCTACAAGCTTCCTCTTCCATGCTGGCATCAACAACATGCCACAAACTAATCTTAGAAAGGGTAATAACTATAGGAGTATTTTCTACATTTAATCATTTACAGTCATGAGGATCATCAGATATTTCTAATTCAACATCTCCTCCATCTGTCGTTACTGTGACATTTGGGATGATTGTGTTGTGTAGAGCAGCTTTTACAGCAATGCAAAGAATATCACAAGTTTCCACTGCCACATTCCAAAACCAAAGCATCAATGTATATAACCCAGCACTGCTGACAAGAGATAATAGTATGTCTATAGCTGATCTGTTGTTGAAGGCGGTAATACTTACTAATAGCGCCGACGGTTGGTCAACAGTCGGTCGTCGGGCGATATGGGGCGCTATTAGTAAGTATTACCCATCATCTGTTAGGAAATCCTCTTTGTTGTCATTGTTTTCTTTGTCTCTTTTTACCAGACCCAGTCACCAATGGCAATGGAACACCAAACTGAGTGCAGAGTCTTATTAGAGCTGCTTCATAAGCAGAATTGAGTTTTGCTGATTGTTGTAGAGCAAACTTTAAATCTTCTATTTCTTCAAAAAAGCCCCTATCAAGCATTTTGAGTTCTCCTTTGAACTTTTTCCTCTCATCTCGTAATCTGTCTCTTTCTTTGGTCACTTTTTCAAGGTCTGCAAGTAAATCTTTTCCAACAAAAACATCATTGTAGCCAGGATTGTTTTGTGGAGGTTGGCCTGGGGGAGAAAACACTGGGGCCAAAATGGACCAAACTATCAACATGTTGGACGATGTTGGACTACTTTTGAGTACCCTTAAAGATGGAGTAACTCTGTCTGACTGTTAGATTTCTCATCCTAAGCTGCAGTGTTTCATTCTCCTTTTCCTGTTCTTTTAATTTGTTGTTGGATTCTTCTAGCTTTTATTTCAGCTCAATATTCTCAAGCTATAAAATAATTATAAAAGATGAATTGTCTGATTGAGTCAGCTTGGGCATAATTTCTTTCCAATTCAGATCATGTGTCATTCCCTCACGCTGGGCTGGCACAGTAAACAAGCACACCTGAAAGAACCTGCCAAGATATATTCAAAATCGAAGAGATAATTGACAAAGCTGTTTACAAGCTAAAGATACAATTTTTTGAATAAACTGCGAAGATTCAAGATAATGTAAAGTTTGATACTTAACTGAGATCCTGATAAAAAAAAAAACCAGTTGTTACCACTAAGAACGAAAAATTAAATCCGATTTTCCGACTGTAATCAAGTAAAAACATTGGTTCTAGCATAGGATACATTGAAGCCATGCGGGCTCTAGCTAACCTAAGGTGCTTTCCATTTGTTTAAAATACCAGTAATTTCGGTTGGAAAAGAAATGGTATGGCTGTTTTTCTGGAAATCTGGCTATTACACTCTAATTAGTACACCTTGTTTCACAGGTTAATGAAAACCACTAATTTTTTTAAAAAAATTGATGTTTAATCGATATATATATATTGATATTGATAATTAAAAATTAAAAATAAAAAAATAAAAAAATAAAAAAATAAAAAATTATTGGGACTTCACAAACCTGGTGCACCAACTGAAGATGGAATGGTTTTTGGTGTAGCCGCTGGGGGAATCAAGGATGAAGGAAGAAAAACTTTATGTGATGATGCCCCGGTTCCTGCCATGTGTTCCAATCATGTGTCAGCCAAACTCATTCCTAGGTTTGAAATTAAGGTATGGCAGCCTCAGTACATAATGTCAGTAATGTAATGCACTATGCAGTCAATTAAACCCTCCTCCCCCAAGCCTGAGCATGAACTTGGAAATGTAGGGGTATTTGTGCTCTAATTCACTACCTTTTGAACTACCATCAAGAGTGGCCAAACAAACTGTTTGTTCGACGAGCAGGCTACGCACCGACAACTTTCTACTTTTTCTGCAGGCTACTACGAATTCTCGCATATGTTTTGTTCTAAGAAGCAATGACCATAATATGGGCCAAAATATCATTCCTTTGAAGCGATTTAGGCTTGTTTACACTTTTTACTGGGCTGCCCTGTGGCAGGCCCAGTCATAATCTACCTTTGTTTTTTCTTCGTGTTTTTTTTTTTTTTCTCCTCGACAAAATGCCAAAGTTGCGCAATAGTACCCAGTAGTCCACTGC
>WUAP02148288.1:0-11205 GCA_015163945.2 Stichodactyla helianthus | reverse complement strand
GGCAGGATTGCGAAGCACGTCCCAGCAAAAGACCACTTATTTAGCAGTCTCTTGGTGAGACCTCGGCTTATTGTCAAGATATTATAACGGCTATCAGTTCCAGTTCCAATAAGAACTGAAACTTATTATTTTCAGAGAAAAAAATAGACTACTCTATATTACACTTTATTACACTCTAATTAGTACGCTTTGTTTCACGGGTTAATGAAAACCACTCTAGGTTGAGTTAGATTTTAACAGTGTCCGCTAATTAGTTAGCATTGTTTCAACGTGTCTAACTTAGGTTGAACCTCAGTGAAACACTCAAGTCTAAACGCCGAACTTTCCATGTACTTAATTGAAAGAATTTAGTACGGCTCATGGTTGGTACGGTATCTTAACTGCGCCTAAGTATCTTTCGCTTATTAAGGCTTGTTGTAAAGCTCCAGACCTTTGTTTTCTATAGAGTAAAGGATGCTTCTACAGAGGATTTTTTCCCAGCTATCATATAAATGCCATCCTTTTGCCTTGGGTTGTATGGTAATCTGTAACCCTTTTAGTGAACTGTTTTTTGCTAACACGTCTTCTGATGTGGTTATGGTGGTATCATCCCCTAACAAATTCGTTTAAAAGAAAGGTGTGTATAGTAGTCCATACACACAGCACTATAGGACAACACAAGAGTTCTTTGAAACACCAACAGCCTTACGAATCAAGTGAAGTTGAATACTTAAATGGATAGGGGAAGAAGTCCATGTATGCTTAATAGCACGATTACTGCCGACTCTGTCAGAAAATCATAGATCGGCTAACCCGTTGCTATGTACGTTTCTACCCAATTCAAATCTTTTGGGAATAAGAATCTTTGTCTTTGGTATTTGCATAGCACGTGAAAACGCAATGGAACAAAAATTCTTATTCCCAGAGGTTTTGAATTGGGTAGAAACGTACATAGCAACACGTTAGCCGATTAGGTCTATTTGTGAAGTAATTAGCAATTAGCACTAATATAACTATTGAAAGTATAGTCATAGTCAAATGATGCCAATATGCAGTCGTCCTATCTAGTCAGAAACTTTATGTAAGCTGGGAGTTTTCTTCAAGTAAATTTATAAATAATGTTGATGTTGCGTCCCGTTATAGATTAGCTCCAATACTTTATGATCTAGATAGAAATCAGTGAATGAACTATAGAATGATTGGTAGCGTTCTAGCTACTTTTGATACATATTGTGTAACTAAGACTGAGAATGTCTAATAAAAAACAAGTTCTAGCTACAAGTCGTTAAATTATTTTCTTGTTAGATTTGAGCGCCTTTTTACATAAGCCTTTCTTATTTTAACGATAACTATTTTAGATTTAATAACCAATAAAAGGAAATCTGTAACACCGTGAAAAAAAGAAGAAAAATATACTTAACTTTACTGACGTTTCGAGCTTTCGCCCTTCGTCGGAGTAATTGTATTCATTACACACCGACGCAGCCTATACTAGTTTACTCGCTAGTTTCCATTTGTATTTTAGATTTAGCTATTCTCATAAGGAGTTAATGCTAAAAAACACCTTTGCTAAAGAAACGTAGAAATACGGAATATAAAAACAGGTTCCAACAAAACTCACCAGACAAGCACATGTATAGTAAATTGCTTGCAAGTTGCCACGGAGAGCAAGCTTAAATAAGGCTCGTTTGATTGAGCAGCTGGAGTTATTGGCAGAACCACACCGGAGGGAAGGAGCCAGATATTTTTCCGCCCTACTTTCCCATGGCATGCGAGATGCGAAATATGGAAGATGCGAGAGCATACTTTAACCATATGAAATCTTAACTGTCGACTTAATCAACCGGATGACGTCATTGCCCCCTCACTACTCTTGGAGAGTGTGAGAGCAGTCTGAAAACCTAATCTTGCTGCATCTCGCATCTCGCAATTAACGGGCGCATTTTAACTTTGGAAAATCAACTCGAATTTCAATAGCTCGTATCTCGGATTTGAAGTGAACTCGAATTTTAAGAACTCGGACCTCGCATATCCTATGAACTTCCGCATTGATGTATTTTCTCGGGCAAAAAATGGCTATAGAGAATGACGTACGAAACGCACGTGGACGAAAGCAACTCGCCCGAGGTATAGAACGTAAATCGCCCGTTTCTTCACGTGTGCGGTCAACTGATGTACATGAATACTACCGACTGTTGGTTGTCTTGGTTGATTTTCCGGTATACGGCTATTTAAAAAAAAAAAAAAAAAGGTTGGTGAAGGTTTTGTTGCATCTTGCATACCAAGACTGAAATGCACTGTTTCCTCTTGTGAAAGCCTTCAATAAACCAAATAACCCTCCAGCGTAACTCTTCGGTATATCATGAAGCCGGATATTTTCTTCTGATAACAATATTTACATACAATCCATAGTGCATGCAAGATGCAAGATGTAACAAAACCTTCACCAACCTTTTTTGAAATAGCTGTATACTTCATGTCAACGACTTCATGTCTATTAGAGAACATAAGGTCTCCTCTGCTCTCCTCTAGTTGCGAGTTTACAAGAATGTTTACAGTCAAAATGGCTCACGTGCACCGACCCCTAGACTCCATTAAAAATGATTTCATTATTCGAATATTGAGTTGATTATTCAAACTCCAAAATCAGTTCTCCACTCGACTTGATGGGTTCTTCACCGATTGCCCTGAATAGGTAGAAAAACTCCGCAGAAAGGCCAGTAGAAAAGTTTGCGTGTATTTTCAATAGGAAATCGCAACATGAAATATTAAGAATTTAAGAATTTAATGCACAACATGACGCAGATATATATTAAGCTCACAATTCCTTGGGGTGTTATGCCAATCAAGTTTTTTACAGTGTTATGGTGTTTATATGTTGACTACGTCTGAGCTCTAGCTAGTGGATTTGTTGCTCGATCCCAAAAAATTTCAAAGCAGTTGATGATTATCACACAGTTTGGTGAGTGCTTTTTAAAGTCCATCTGATAAGTGGTTTCAATATGGCATGCAAGACATCTAAGTGTTTATGGTGGCTTGTACTCTTCAGAAAGTTATTTTTCGGAAGAAGATTGTTTGAATTTCATAAGGGAGTTATTATTTACAGGGGGGGGGAGGGCCCATTAGAATGGTGGTAAAGCTCCTGGAAAAAAAGAAGACCCTTGGCATACGAACAAAGAAACGTGACCCTCCCTAAGATAGCATGTAAATATCATGAGAATAAGCAACATTATGGAACAAAAGTTTTTAAAAAACGTCGCCCTCCCCTAAATCCAGTTTGAAAAAATGTGACCCTCCCCCTAACTCTAGTGCCCCCACCCCCCGTTAATTAACGATAACTCCCTATGGAACTTGAATATGCCTCGCTTATCTGAGCAGGAAAAGACAAATGTGAAGGTTTTCTGACCAATGAGGAATGTTATGAAAGTTTAAATGAAATGAGGAAATAACAAAACGCCAGGAAATGATAGACTAAATAAAGAATTTTATCTAGCATTTTGGAACGAATTAGGTCAATTAGTGGTAGACAGTTTAAACTATGGTTTCAAGATTGGCTCTGTCAGCTACTCAAAACCAAGCTATTATTACGTTGTTAGAGAAACCTAATAGAGCAGATTTCGTATGACTGAAAAAGTCGCGGCACGAACACGGCGCGGACACGGTCAAGGTGCGGCAAGACGCTTCGAAATTCTAGAAAATATCACGGTCGCGGCAAGACACGCTTATGGCACTGATCGTGCCGCGACTTTTTCACAGTCATACGAAATCTGCTCTAAAGATGACCGTCTTGTAGAATTGGCGCCCTATCAGTCTCATTAATGTTGAGGTTAAAGTCTGCAGTAAGGCTCTTTGCAACTGGATGAAAAATTTAATGTCCAAACTAGACTTTCACCACAGAAAGCCCAAACTATCCAATCTTTCACGCAATCAGAATCCATAAATGTTGGGAAGAAAGTCCCAAGAACAGCCAAGCGAGAACCTATAGAACCTATAATCTATCGTTTCTGCATCTAATAGATCAGACCAATGCAGTGCAAAGCTATAGGTAGCCCAGTTTACGCTCTTAGAGCGTCTAGTTTGTACGGGTAAGGAAACCTCATACCTACGAAATTTTCTTTCTCACTTATTGATTTAGTCCTTCGTTATTTGTGTCAATTTTTTGGGACGTATTTGCTGAATTCAAAGTAAAATGTTCGATTATGATATTACGCTTGAAATGTGGTCTGAACAGTACTACTATGTTTAATAGCTTACAGAATTACTTAAATAAAAGTCTCAAATAAAGCATACTATACTTCTTGTATCAATTAGCATTCTTAGGATATCCAAGAGTAAAAAAATAAGGAAGTGCCTACGCTGTCTTGTTCTTTTGATTTCAACCAAATTAAAACTCCAAAGACCTGGACCGCTTCAGTTCTTGTTTATCTTCCCTCGCTTTTAACGTGAAATTAAAATAAGTTTCAAGAAGTCTAAGGCAAGATATCCTGCGTACAATTTCTACGGACTTCGACAATGAATAAATCTTATCCAGTTAGGAAGCATCTATACCTAAAATAGCCTGACACTTAGCCCGATAGTCGACTTTAGACATGTTTAGTTTCAATCAGTAAATTTAAATGGAAACTAGCGAGTAAACTAGTATAGGCTACGTCGGTGTGTAATGAATACAATAACCAATAAAAGGAAATCTGTAACACCGTGAAAAAAAGAAGAAAAATATGCTTAACTTTACTGACGTTTCGAGCTTTCGCCCTTCGTCGGAGTAAAAGGGAAATTTGTTTAGTTAAATGCTGGAACAGCAGCTTCCAAAGCATTTGTCACGTGACTCCCACTCCACCCACAACCAAACTTTGAGTGACATTCAATCTTATGGGAACCCTCTATCGTATTACCTACAAACGCTGCTGGGATAGTTATTGCGCAACTTTTCCCATTTTGTGACACCGACGACGACGACGGAGACACGCAACGCATTTCTAGACTGGTATGCCACAGGCATCCCAGTAATTAATACATATATTTTTATATTTAGTTATTTATTTAGTATTTTTGTTAATTGTATTGTATCATGTCAAATGTTGAATATATTAAAAATTATTATTTAAAAAATTAATAAATAAATAAAAATAAAAAGGGGAAGAAAGTCACCTAGCATGGATTTGATAGTTGATCTGGAAGCAAAGAGTCAAAGTGATTATTGTGATAGTTTACGGGTAACTTGGATTAAACAGAAGGAACGATCTTTGTGTCGTGTTTGCCTACGCACCGCCGACCAACTAGACCTCCAACACAGGTTTACGTTTTTCAAGTAAACATCGCTCAAGAGGTCTCTACATATGTGACGTAACCCCGTTTCTTACTTTATCTCAGTAGGAACTAAAAGTAAACAGTAAAAGCTTTGTTTACCCCTATTCGATTGAATTGAACACCCGTAAACCGCACAAAAATTGACTACGTCTCTAAGTTAAAGTGCATATAACTCCTGATTTGATTAAATTGCGAGTAATCTTCAAGAATCCAATTAACCATTTACGTTGTCAGAATTCAATTTCAAACAATTCGTAATTTTTTACAGATTTTAGAATATTTTTTAGACCTCGCCCGGCCGGGATTTTTGGGTCTGGGACGAACTACCGGAAATGACGACAAGATAGGTACCCTCAAGAGAAAATGAGGTAAGGGAAGGAATCCCTCGTACTGGGTTCTTTACCCATCATATCAGCCCTTCGTTCTATTTTTAGGTTGGTATTTATTTTGAGAATGGAACATGATTGGTCAGATCGTATGAGGCAAGGCCCCACAGCCAATCACACAAGTAGGTCTTGTTCTAAAAATGTAGAACGAAGGGCTGATATGATGGGGTACCAGGGATTCCTTCTCTTACCTCATTTTCTCTTGATACCCTCGAAATATCAAACGCCAAAACCAAGGACACTAGGACAAAGCCGTTGTGTGTATAGGTGGACGCAATGTTTAGGGACCGGTCATTATTTATGTAGAGAGGGGGAGGGAAAAAATATATGCGATGTAAAAAAAAATCCTGAACACCACCTTTCTAGGTCTGGAAATGAAGACCCCCCTCTCTTAATACAGATTTCTGCCATGACTGCCCCCTCCCCACTCCAATTAAAGAAGTGATCATTTTTACAAGCGATACCAACGGGATATCAGTAGATTGTTACAAAATTTCATATCTCGTGGACCAGTGGCCCGTTTTGTGACCACTTTGTCTTTCCTTTTTTGCAGAAGGCCATGATGATCTAAGTATTTGTCTAACTCAGCCACGATTAATATTGAAAGCTGAGAATTCTCAACAAGCTATATTCCAGTTGTAACTAGAGACATTTCTTGTGCGTCATTCTTCGCGCTTTATCGTGACGTTCCCTTATTCTGATTTTCTTCACATTTTCTAGAGTCGACAAATGCTTAAGGTATGTCTTCACATACCTCTCATCCACAATAAACTTCTGAGAGAAATCTTTGATGGAATCAGTGTCATCAATTGACAACTTCTCTTGCTCAAACAATTTCTTAATATTACACCGGTTCTTTTACATATAGGCTTTTATTAAACTGCCATACTCATATACTATTCACAATTAAAACAGACTTTGTTAAGGATGGATGGCTTCTTTCTCTTCGTTGATTTCAAAGGCTATCAAATAAAGACTTAAAATACTACCAGTAATGTTTTTAAACTTAATCATATCCATTTTGAAATCACAGGTGTTTCCTGCAATCTGGTTGATTAAAAATGATGCGAATTTAAGCCTTAATCATATCCATTTTGAAATCACCGGTGTTTCCTGTAATCTGATTGGTTAAAAATGGTGCGATTTCAGCCTAAATTGCACCATTTCGGATCATAAATTGCACCATTTCACCCCTCATTTAAGGTAGTTCCGGACCCTTGCTACTGCGCATCCCCCGCGCGCATCCGAGCGCGCGCACTTTTATTAAAGAATATTGGTTTTAACGTGGGGAGTCTGGCCAGTAGTGTGCCAACGATCGTAAAGCGTAGAAACTCTAGTTTTAAAGCAGAAAAATAACATTTTCTCTTGACCAAACTGTAGAAAAAGATTTATGAAAAACTATTGTCCACCGAGCAAAGTAGGTGCTTATTCTCAAGCTTTTAAATTTAAAGAATTTTATCGATCTATAACTCTGTTCTCTAACTCTTTAAATAATACGGTGACCCCTGTTTTTTTCCTTTTATTTAAGGCTTCATTTACTATTCTTGCGATATAGAAAATAAAAATACGATGTCTATTGACGAGATCATCGTCAATTTTCCACATTTTTACAACGCATTTAGAGGCTCTTAATTGCGTAGAATTTTGCTTCTAGAATTTACTTTCAACCATATTTACACTCACTTGAAACATTTTTATTCAACAAAATGCTAGAATAACCTTTCAGGTATTGCTGGGAACACTGTTTTGCTTTTGGTCGCTGAAACCGTTTACAATCTGTACACTATATTGAATACAGCCTATTTGAGCAAAATCACCGCCAATCATCAAAAATACAGCAGTCGATTCATCAAAAATGCATTCTTCGTGATAAAGAGTTAATAATATTTGATATTAGTACCCTTCAAACTTAAAAAAAGAGAGTTTTGTTTGCCTCGGAAGTAGCTAGTGGCTGCAGATTTGTCTCGATGTTCAGGTAGCTCTTTTCGTGGATCCTTTTAAGATCCATGCTCTTTTAAACTAATATAATCTCAAAAAAAAAAAAAAAAAAAAAAAGAAAAATTGCACCAACTTCTTACAGATTGAAAAAGCTAAATTCTATGAAAGATTTGAGGCTTTAAACTTTAAAAAAGATAACTTTTTACCTGCTTCTTTTTCGCTTTGAACGTGACTTGCCGAGTTTCGATGCTGTTTTTGATTTTCACATTTGTCGAGTACCGTTGAGATAAATATTTATCCCAAAGACCTTTTATTCGTCAAATTTCTCCAAACAATTTCTGAAACCAGCCTTTTCTGAGCATTGGAATTGTAAAGCGTAGTTAAAATGTTTTTTCTTTACCAGTTGTTTGTTCATCGGAAATTCCTCATGTGTGAGCGATCGACTCTCTACTCCAGTTTAGCTTGAACGAAATGACTTGATAACCGAAAAGTTCTGATAAGGAGCAAATCTTCTTTAAATGCACCAGTTTAAACACTAGTTAACATTCTCTTCTTCGCATAATGGGATGAATTCACCTTTGCAGTCACTAATAATCGTCCATATCGAGCGACAAGTTGTTTTGAATTTTAGCTCAACTGAAGTCTTTAGTTAGTTTGTCTCTTTTTTATCAGTACTTCTTCAAGAATACTTTGTACGTCTTTTGCGGCATAGAGATTTGCGAGGGCTTTGCCGTCGAGTTGAAAATTAAACTTATTTAAGTTCGTTCACTAGGATAGAAAAAATTTATGTCACTTGTTGGTTGTCTGTATTCTCCATCAAAGTATGAACAGGTTGACATACTTTTGAATATATCTTTTGCTTTGTTGTAAGTTAAAACTTGATTTGAATGTAGTCGTCGTTTCGCTCACTGACTGAACTCTTTTCGCTTGAGTTTCATGGACGTTTTCAGCCAATAATCCACATATTTTTACATCTTGACCAAAGTTTAGCAATATTTCTAGCTCCTCACTTTACTTTATATACAAAGTGGTAAGAATTGGGCAGGTATAAGTAAATAAAAAGGTGCAGGTTCAAACCAACTGGCTGAGATCATTCAAATCCAACTTAATATTTCATTCGTTCCCTTGACAACCAAGAGCTGAAACAGTGCAATGGCTCCCTAAGTCCGCCCATAAAATCATCTAAAAATGTTTTAAAATCGTTATTATCTTATTATAAAGGCTATGGGATTCAGAGAAAAATTCCACATTTAATTTCACTCGGAAAAAAACGATATCGCACTCACGGCTTCGCGACTCGAATTCAACGTGGAATCCCTCTTAATTCAATGAATTTTCCTTAGTTACGAAATAGCTTTTGAAAAAAATATCCGTAAGAATTTTTCATGCATTGCATCAATTCAGTCAAGTAAATAAAAAATAAACTGGGAGCTCCGCTATTAGTTAGTACCTAATTTATATATTACCAACGGTTCAAACCATTGAGACTCTTAAGAAAGTCAAGGACAAAGTTCCTAAAGAAATACTTGATATATCAGCTCTCATGACACAGCTATCTGATGGGATAGCGTTGTCTGCTAGCGCCAATTATGAGCTGAATATGAGACGCCGTGAAGCAATTAAGCCAGACTTAAACCAAGAGTATAAACATCTCTGCTCAGCTACTGTTCCTGTCTCAACAGTTGAAAGATATGACCCAAGCCAATAGAGTGGCTAACAAGCTAGGGTCGACAAGAAAACACCATAACAGGAATGAAAGGTCATACAAACATGGCTTCAGAAATTCCAAAGGATTTGGATACAAAAGCAGAGATTTCAACAGAAAGAATTTAAACTCGTACAAGCCCTCTCCTTACCGTCAGAAAAAGAAGGGGGAGGGCAAGGAACAGTCAAGCTAGATGCAAATAGCTGTACAAAAACTTCTGACTCTAATGAGGTAAGAAGTCGATCTATATTTGCCTATGAAGAACCATTTCAAGCAGGCAGGTTGAAGCAATTTTCTCATGAATGGCAGAAATTAACCTCAGATGTGCACATTTTAGATTCTGTAAGGCATTGTCATATTGCATTTAATGGGGGAGAAACCCCAGTGCAAAATATATTCCTAGAGAACTAGATTCACTCCAAAAGAGAAAGAAGTTATTGATTCTGAGCTAAACAAGCTAGTTGAAAAGAAAGTTATAACTCTCTCACAACATTGCCATGGGGAATTTATTTCGAATATATTCATTCGCCCCAAAAAGAGCGGGCAAGGCTACAGCTTGATACTTAACCTAAAAAATTTGAATGAAAGCATTGCTTATCATCACATCAAAATGGACACATTTGACTCTGCGTTAAAACTGGTGAGAAAAGGGTGATTTATGGCCACAGTAGATCTTAAGGATGCCTACTACTCCATACCCATAGCACCAGAACACCAAAAATTCCTACATTTTTTATGGAGAGGAAGACTATATCAATATAAATGCCTACCAAACGGTTTAGCATGTGCACCGAGATTGTTCACCAAATTGCTTAAACCTGTCTATTCACATTTAAGACAGAAAGGGTTCGTTTCTTGTGCTTATATTGATGATTGTTACCTCCAGGGTGACTCATGTGAGGAATGTCAGAGAAATGTAAACAATACTATAGAACTTTTCCAAAGACTAGGGTTTACAATAAACCAAGAAAAGTCAGTAGTTATGCCTCAGAACAAGATAGCATTCCTCGGGTTTGTCAATGATTCAAACACTATGCTAGTTACTCTCAAAGAGGAGAAAGCTAAGAAATTAAGACTCTTTGTCAATCTATGCTTAATCAAAATGCATGTACTGTTCAGTCTTTGGCAGAATTAATTGGCACTCCAGTTTCCCAGCAGTAGAACATGGACAGATGTTCTACAGATGGCCTTAGAAATTACAAAATGTGTAGCACTAAAACAACACAAGGAAGACTACAATGCTAAGATTAAAATTGATGATCAATGCAAAGAAGATTTGCACTGGTGGATTAACAATATTGAGTCTGCAAATAAAGCAATTTGCCATGGCCCCCAACTATTACCACACAATCTGATGCCTCTTTAGAGGGATGGGGAGCTGTTCGAGATGACATATCCACAGGGGGGAGATGGACCACAGAAGAGTCACAGAAGCACATAAATTATCTAGAACTGCTTGCAGCATTTTTTGCTCTTTTAAAAGTCATTATGCTATGACTGTCAAGGGGTACATATCTTGATGCAAATAGATACTACTACAGCTGTGGCATATATAAACAACATGGGAGGTACTAAATCGCAATAGTGCAATGCTATAGCAAGAGAAATCTGGTTCTGGTGTATGCAAAGAAGTAGATATGGAATGCCAATTCTACGCCATCCGGAGCCCGGAGCCGCCGGAGCCAGGCCCCCACCCCTCCCCCACAATTTGGGTTGACGGCTTAAAAGTCGAATTTAGGAAGAAATGACGTAGCCTCTTTTCTAAAACCCTTGTTTAATCACCATTCTGATTGGTTGATACTCCATCAACCATTATATATTGTCTTGGAAATAGATAAAGACCTCAGCTACGCTCAAATCCTTCATTCAGTTCACATGTAGTTGATCTAC
>WUAP02148277.1:0-11206 GCA_015163945.2 Stichodactyla helianthus | reverse complement strand
TATTGCCGTATGAATAACTATTGCCGTATGAATAACTATTGCCGTATGAATAACTATTGCCGTATGAATAACTATTGCCGTATGAATAACTATTGCCGTATGAATAACTATTGCCGTATGAATAACTATTGCCGTATGAGTAAATATTACCGACCTTTCCTTTAAATCTTTGAAAAATAAGTTATAAAAATTCAGATTTTTATCGCGGAAAAAATCAATTTTTTTTTTCTTTTTTAAGCAAAAGAATAATTTAACGAAAGAAAGATATGAACTTTTACGCATTTCATGATTCTAAGTGAGAGTTTTTTTTGCGAAAGTAGAATTGCCGAAAGTTGCCACTGATTGGCATTGAAACAGTTTGGCGCGTTCGCTTTTTCCATTTCGAGCCTGCCAGACAAGGACACAACTGGAAAGGTTGAACGATTGGTCACATGATCTGACATTTTTGGGAGGGGAGGGGAGGGGAGGGTCTACCATTACCCATGATGCATCAATATACGTACGGCATCAAGTTCGAGCGGTTACCTAGTAGTCTGTCCTTCGTCCAAAACATTTTTGGTTGTAAATCAGTCATCCTGACTTTGCAGTCAAAGAACTCCTCCTTTACCAGATTTTACCTTACTTCCTTCACCGTAAAAATGAACACAACACACCGAAGACTTCCTCTGTTGATATTATTGGTTTCGTATTTGGTTTGTGTCGGGTATTCTGCAAGTTTAAAAGGTAACAACCAAAATTTATTATCATACACTAAAATTGCTTTCTTCATAAATTGAAAAAGTGTAACGATAAGGGTTATGACGTTTAAATTCATTGAGTTAAAAACCATGATTACTTCAGTAATACTTCAGATAAGATCTACTTTTGTTTTTTAGATTTTTAATTTTGAGATAACTCATCTTAAATGTCCACTACTTCTAAGATGAATCGGTTCATCTTAAAAAATTTTCTTTAATCATTAGAAGCAACTATTATAGACTATTACTTTATACCTTAGCCTTAAATTTGTGGAAAATAGTTCAGTTTTGCAAAGAGAAATCTTAAAATTGTACTCCGTACAAGACATGAATATTTAATAGCCTAAAATCTCTGTTGATAATCTAAAGTTTTCAACAGAGCTGCCCAAGCAGTTATTATAATTGGTTGGACACACTCTGTTGAGAACTTTAGATGTGAAAACTAAATAGTTTAAGCTTCATGCTGTTTGGAACAATGATTACACAAATGGAGTGCTTTTTATTTAAGTTAGAATTTTCTCCCAAGGATCTTAATTGCATTTGTTTTTCATATTGTTAGGAGTCCTCATTTTCTTAACATCTATTTTTGGTGGTCTGGCCAATCATATTCAAGTGTAATAATTCAAATGAAATATTAATTTAGATAATGTGAGGCCTACAGTACTGTATCTATATGCAATACAACCTCAAATGCACTAATAGCCTACTTCCGATTTCCCAAAAAAGATGCATGAACATGATGGCTTGTACAAAATCATGTGCAAAATTTAGCACTAAGCCTCACATTCATTTGTCTTTTTCAGGAACTCAGGAGTTCTATTCAGTTCACCTTCATATTATCTTATTTCAAAAAAAAAAAACAAAAACTAAGCATTTATTTATTCAAGCTGTGTTCAGCACAGCAAGAATTCCACACATGTTTAAGTATGATCTAAGTTTACCATTAGGTTGAGAAACCCAAGATCATGAATTAATGGTGCATTGTGGTCAGAAATGTAGCACCAAGTCATGCTGAATGGCTGAGTAGACCCCCACTTTATGTGCAGTGTTTTCCCATTCCAACAAGGTGTCATTTCTTTGGTATTATTTTATTATATCTTGTTATTGCTTGTGAAGAAATGTTTATATGAATAAGTTGCAAACAAAGGGTCTTATTCTGACTAGCTGATGGCATTTGGGTGTAGTGTTTTCTATTTCTGACCAGGTGTTATTCTCTTGTTAGTTGTTGATGAGCTTTAAACAAAGGATCTTATTCCCTAGAGGATGGCATGTGGGTGTACTATTTTCCCATCTTGGACCAGCTGTCTGAAATGGGAAAACATATACTATATTGAATGTCAATCCAAAAAAACCTTATGTCCTTTGTATATACTTTGTATGTACATCAATATCCACTAAAACCCAACAGACCCTTAGGGTATATCACTTAGTGAATAATTGGTGGTATGTACTGATAAAGCATGGTCGCTCTCCACTGTGGTCACAGGTGTATCCATTCTTCAAAGTACAAGATGCTATCTTCTGTGTAGAGTTTGTTAGTTCTCTTCTGCATGTCAAGGGTTTTCCTCCCTCCACAAAAACCAACATCTAAATTCTCAATCTTTGGGTTTTCACCTTTCATCAGATTAGATTCTCACTCTGCTGTGATTGTCCTATGTTGTTTCATAACAACAAAAGCTCTAATAGCTTAGATGGGCTTCATTAATAAATGAATTCAGCCCATGATGCATGATACATTAAGATAGCCATATTGCTTAAGTGAAAACCAGTATCCTAGAATAGTATTTTGCTTCAAATAATAATGAATTTGAATTAGTTATAAAAATTAATGACCAAAGCATAATTCTGTGTATTTAACGTAAGCTTATTTTTCTAAAATCAAACATACCAGCCCAGTGTATCAAGTACAGCAGAACAAAGAAACTTATCAGTTGTCAGTAGTAGTAGATTTATATGGTCCTCTTTGTCCCAGAGTAAAGTCTTTGAACATTTTTTGGTTACATTGTCAATCATTGTATGAACACCCACTTACATGATCTGTGATTTGATGGTCAACACACTTTAAAACTATAAATTAATGAGTTTTCATGTCAGATAAAAGTGTCTAATAGCTTCTATTTTGTTTTTGTTTTAATAATTCATATCTTGGTGCAAACTCAAGCCCTTTGCACTAGCCAAAATTATTACTGATTTATTAACAATTATACAAATTATATTATACATCACTACTGCTACTGCTATTGCTACTGCCACTGCTACTACCACTACCGCTGCTGCTGCTGCTGCTACTGTTACTGCTGCTACTACCACTACCACTACCACTGCCACTACCACTACCACTGCTGCTGCTACTGTTAATGTTACTGCTGCTACCACTACTACCGCTACCACTACTACCACTACCACTGCTGCTGCTGCTGCTACTGTTACTGCTGCTACCACTACTACCACTACTACCACTACCACTGCTGCTGCTACTGTTACTGCTGCTGCTACTACTACCACTACCACTACCGACAGTCACCACTACTACTACCACTGCTGCTGCTACTAGTACTATTACTGCTGCTGCTGCTGTTGCTGCTACTGTTGCTGCTACTGCAACTTTATTTAAAAATAGCAAAAATCAGTTTATTACAGGCTAATCACACAAATGGCAAATATATAATTTCTTTCAGCTGTCAAGAAAGATGAAGGAACTTACAAAACCAGTGAATCAGATGAAAAAATACAAGATGAAATAATGAAAGATGAAAATGAAGTGGAAGATAATGTTGAGGAGCATGACACTGATCATGAAAATGAGAATAGTGATGCTAAAGACCCCAAAGATGAGTCAGAAATGAATGATGCCAAAGACCACAAAGATGAGTCAGAAATGAATGATGCCAAAGACAGTAAGTCAGATGATAAAAATGACACAGATGAGTCTGATGTCGCTGATGATGATGACGACGCTGGTGTTGAAGATACTGGTGACAATTATGTTTCAGATCACAGTGATTCTGAGGGTGAAGAAAAAGATGCTACAGAAAAGGTGGACGCCGACAGCACATCACAATATGCTGACTTAACCAAGGTTAGCTAAGCTTAACTTCCAAATTTCAGGGGGAAACTAGTTAAAATTCTCCTGAAACAGAGATTACAAAATTGTCCATAACCAACCATTGTGGGGTACTTGAAGATTAAGGATTTGGCATAAGGAGGTATAAATCACATCTTAATTTCTTCAATGGTGGACTTTGATATGGTTATTGTTAATGGATTGTTTTACCTATAAAGAGGGTGAGGTCAGGTTTGCAATCATCTCCAGGGGAATGGGGAGGTGTGGATATTTTCTGAAGTTACTGCACACAATAACCTGAATTTTAAGTTATGAATTCAAAGCATTTTCTTTCTATATATGTATGTGGGAAGGGATGTGCAAGCTGTTCTTGTGATGGTGTAACTCCATCATTGATTCTCTGGGTTTTTAAAAATTCTCTTAGGGTATAGAAGATGCAAAGAAAGCAAATGATGACCTTCAACAGAAGATTGATGCTCTGAGCAAAAAACTGGATGAATTTCTCAATAAAAAGGTCAGCGTCATTTCCCAATAAAATTATTTCTCAATCATTTCTCAATAAAAAGGTGAGTCACAAGGGAGTGACAAAAGTAAGGGTTGGGAAAAAGAGGATGTTGGTGTGCAGTGATGGTGGTGGTGATGATGATTGTAGTGGGGTGATGGTTGTGGCAGTGGTGGTGATGCTAGTGTAAAGTTAGTGATGAGGATGATGCTGACAGTGATGGTGTGGATGATGATGATGATGCTGCTGGTGTGATGGAGATGAAAATAATGGTGATGATGCTGGTGTGATGGAGATGAAAATAATGGTGATGAAAATGGTGTGATGATGGTAGTGATGATGATCCTGGTGTGATGTCTGTGATGCTGTTGAGATGGTGATGGTCATGATAATGACATTAACTCTTTGTATTTTTCACCTCTCAGGAAAACAGCAAAGATGAACAAAAGGAACCTGAGAAAACAGCAAAGGAGGATTCGAAGGAAGAGGAGAAAACTGAACTCGCTTCTGTAAAAAAAGATGAAAAGAAAAATGAAAAAGAAAATGATCTTAAAGAAAAAAAAGAAAAGGAAAATGAAAGGAAAGAAGATGAAACTGATGTTACCATATTGTCACCTGGAGAGAAGAAAGAAACACAAGACACTGAAGAAGCTGCTAAAAAAGAATCCAAGGATGGAAATGAAGGAGAAGATAGCAATGACAAAGTTGATGGATGATTATTAGTTAACTTAAATAAGTTTGCCAGTTGAATATTGTATTTATCATTTTCAGCTTCTGTAGGGGCAGCTGGGTTGTGAATGTACATTTTATGTAAACCTTGCTGACCTCTCTGTCCGTCCAACCATGTGCATCCATTTCTGATAACTGAACATGTAAATTACTTCTGGTGTTTGAAAGTTTTGATTAATAATCACTTAGGATGATATCAGTGCCGACAAGGAACTTCCACATGTCAATTTTAGTCACAAATGCGTTTGCAGTTTTCAAACTGGAATCTGGAGAAAACTACATAACAAATAACCTCAATGGCAACAAATGTAGTGACATGAGAATGGATTAGACTCCTTGAACTGAGAAAAGGGGGGAGCACAAGTAAAGGGGAGTGACACTCCTTTTGACACAAGGGATGTGCACGAACTTGCCGGGTAGACTAAAATAAGATTCCTTAGCTTAGAACAAGAGGGAAGGATGATGAGGAAAGGTATAGGAGATTCGGAGTAGATGGCATTGTCCCTAGGAAAGAAGCAATGAAGAAAAGAGGAAAGCCTACAAGCAGTCCTCATTTGGGATAGTTAATTTACCTGAATCTTTGTTCACAGTTGTTTAGACTTTTTACATGGTCTTTCCTTTTGTAAAAACAAAAATATCTACATTTTTTGGTATTTGTATAGGGGCATCATCGTCATTATTATTAGGGACCAGTCATAAATTAGAGGGGGGGAGGGCTGGTGCATTTTTGTTTTGACCTCCATGTTTTTGGGAAACCCACCCCCGACAAGATGCAGGAAAAATAACGGCCCTCCCTAATACAGTGACACGTTTTTTATCGACCCTCCCCCATTATTCAGTAAAACTCATTATAATAAAATCATATTGTCAAGTTGAGTATTTACTTAGATAGCTTTTATAGTTTAATCTAGAGACCCCGCACACACACATGGCCTCCACAGCTTTTGCATAAAAAATAATGACCCTCCCTTTATCATTTGCACCAAATTTGTTGGCCCTCCCTTTTTCACCTGCATGAAAATGCAAGGCCCTCCCCATATTTGCACCAGCCCTCCCCCCCCCCCTAATTTATGACCAGTCCCCAAGCATGACATAATAAAGTTTTACAGGTTCTACTGCCAACAAATAATTCTTGGTTTTCAAGGTGGCCATGTTGGTTTGTAGTTAACAATAGATTTTTAATCAGCTTCTATTGTTTGGTACACCAACATGGCTGCCACATCTATGTGATTCTATTCCCACAGGAACACAGAAAGCCAAGAATATAGTATATCATTCATGCTCATCTCACCTCTGTACTTTTTGACGAGTTCATCAAATCCTGCTTCTTTAAGCCATTCAACTTCTTGTTCACATTCTGAAAACATAATTGTTTCAGTTAAAGAAAATGGTACTAGAATTTCAAATAGCATGCAATTTTGATGTAAAAATTAAAATAAATTTTAATAAAATAAAACAAAACAAAAACCAATAAGCACCTTTCATTTTATGGCAAGGTAATTTTACACACTCATTGGCCAACTTGCAGTCCATATCTACATGTAAGATAACTTACGGAACAGACTGCCAACCATATTTTTGTGTTCACTTTGCCAAATAATAAACATCTTATTAACCTGACTTCCTCAATCTGTACACATTATGGAACCTTGTTTTTCACACTTTTAATTATGGCCCAGCAGTACACACTTTAGCCATAATGCAGTGGAATTAAACTCAGTCCATAACTTATGGTATGGCCCTTGTTCTCAGTTAATAAGAGATATAATAACCTGTCCAGACCTTATGACAGAACAATAAAATTTCATTAATCTCACAGGGTATGGTTGTACACTTACAGTGAAAAACACCATAATAGCCTACCACTCTTCACATTTGAATTGTAAAATAAAAAATGAAAATATAAAAAAACGTAAAACATGATGATCAGGGTTCCCACTCATCTGCAAAAGTAAAATTCCCTGACTTTTCCCTGACCAAAAACGATTTTTCAATTAGTAATACATAGTTTTGGTAACGAAAAAAATGATAAAAATAGCTAAAATACACTTTATTCCAACCCTACCTTCGCTATCTTTCCAAGATGGCCGCCTGAACTCATACCTAGCTCATCTCTTCATGTTTTAACACAGGAAATCCACAACTGGTACCCAATCCTTTTTTCACCACAGGAAATTCATTTACTTTTAATTAATGAATATTATCGGGAACTTTTGTTTAGGAGTGAAATAAAATTTAATTACATAATTACCACCAACACAAATCCACTAATGATAGCAAAATTCCCTGACTTTTCACTGACTTTTTGTTAAATTACAAATTTCCCTGACCAAAATCAAAATTCACTGACAATTCCCTGACCTTGAAAAAAATTCAAATTTCACTGACTTTTCCCTGACCATGGGAACCCTGATGATGATATAATTTTTGGATCTTAATTCTATCATGCTTAAAAAATATAGTACAGTATAGTTGTTTAACCTTGAGCCTTGATTTTCAATTTTTGACAGAAAAATTCACACAATGAATTTAAATATTAGATAGTCACTATGATTGGTATTGATTACAGTCAAGGTCAATACCACATTATGTTTAATATGAAACAATAACAAATTGTTGACATGCAAGAACTGATATTAATCAGAACTGCGCAGGACTGTAACAGCAAAGTTGTGGGACCAGTAATGGCTTGATAATCTTATCATCACTAAACAAATTAACACACTCAAGTTCATATTTAGAATCCAAACATCTTGTTCTTCACTTCGTGCTCTATTTGAGGGTAAAATGTTCTTGGGTTTCAGCTAAGTCAACACAGATGGAATTCAATTACATGCACATTGTTGAACTATCAAAACATCTAAGGCTTAAATAAGGTGTGTATATATGGAACTTAATTATGGATATTTAAATAATATACCAAAGAAAGGCAAGTGTCACATCTCTATTTTTGTTCTTATATTAAAACTATCACAACTAATAGTAATTAATGACAAGTTTTATAAGGAATGAAAGGTAAGATTAAACAGTACATTTATTATACAGTGTTCTATGTCAAATTCTTAAAACTTTGCCAAACATTTTGTTAAAGGGTATCACCAGTAATATCATGATTAAGATTTTTTTCTGCTGGTGCATGACCTTCATGGTAATTACACTGACAATAACTAAAGTACTGACAACTAACAGACTGTCATATATTAAGCAAAACTGTAATGTTTAGTATTATGTACAATAAAATATTAATTATATAAACACAGTATTAGCTCTTAATTTACATACCATCTGGCTTACATAGATAAATAAAGATCCTAAAACTGAACTCTTTTTTCACTGACAGATAAGACTTGATACACAAATAAGAATCTCTGGAATAATGATGATCCTCCATTGAGTAGGCTTTGCTTTGTAGCCTTAAGCATTAAAAACTCAAATGGTGTACTATGACCAGAGCAATGGATCACACACTGGAATTCACTTTAGTAAAGGTAATACATATGGAATCTTAAGAGATATGAAATACAATATGAGTCCAGGAGTCATATCATTTATGATCATGCAGGCATGAATTAACATAGAACAAGATAGGACAAAACAATCTTAAATACAGAGCATTTTAGATTTTAGGAGTATGTGATCATGTTTCATAGTAAGAGGTTCGTGCCTAATCTCATCCTCAAGATACATATTACTTTAGCACATGGCTAGATACTTGAACATAATATCTACTTGTTAGAGCATTAACCTCTAACAAAACAAGCGATCATAATGATCATAACAAAGCGATCATAATGATGTACTACATTAACATGCATTGGTTTGCCTGTGGTTTTATGATCAAAACTGTAGTTGTTGACAGATATGAGTAATCATGATTATTACAAAATAATGAAAGCTGTCCTCTTGCAAATGCACTCAGTGGGCCACAGATGACTTGAGCTGGCTTATAATGTATTATCAGCCCTACTGCTGATTGGTTTTTGGTTTATCATCCAATAGATTTTAGCCACTTAGAGTTTGGTCTTGACACTACACAGACGCAAATAAATAATATTTTCTCCAAAAGTCATTTTGTCCTATTTACTGGCTGGGAGGTCCAAATAGAGAAAAACTTTGCCTGAGGTTTCAACTGTACAGACTGGTCATGGCCACACATGCTATTTTAAAGACTGAAGGCAGAAATAACCTGGGGTGTATAATTTTCCCACCTAAAAAATTTATATAATAATTTGTTTCTCATTCCTAGGAACTGGTCATCAATTAGAGGACGTGCTAATGAAGTCTGCAGTTTTTTAAGTTTTCCATGTTTGGCATTAGAGTGCAGACTTCACACACCAAACATCACCACAGCAGTCTGTGTGTGTAAAAGTATGCAATGTCAATGGTCATTTTGATCAATCCAAATAAAAACCTGAAAGATTGCTTTTTTCAGGCTGCTAACAGTCAAAGGATGATTTCAGTAGTATCAGTCTTATAATATAATGTGATAGGCACTAAACTATAAATTGGTACATGTGTTGTAAGTAATATATAAAGTATGACCTGGAGATCTTTATGGGCATTTAGAAAATTTATGAATAATTAATGAGGCCAAAACAATGGAAAATCATAAGCATGAAGGAGTCTTTAAATTTGGATAAAGAATCATCCTCATTTGCATTCCACTTTAACTTGGATTTTCTCGGCCAAAATTACTCAATTCATTTTAAAATTCAGTACAACATGAAAATATAGTCCTAGACATTTCCTAAGTGATGTAAAGTATTCGCGATCAACCTTTATGGGCATAAAATGGCTTGCTCGCCATTTTAAATGCCCATAAAGGTCTCCCACTCATACTTTATATATTACATAAAGTAGCAAGCTGTGGGCAAGCCATTTTATGCCATAAAGGCCAATTGTTTATGAAATGTCTAGGACTATATTTTTATGTTGTACTGTTTTTTAAAACAAATTAAGTAATTTTGTCCAAGAAAATCCAAGTTAGAGTGGAATGCAAATGAGGATGATTGATGACTTTATCTGATTTAAAGACTCCAACACGGTTATGATTTTCTATTGTGTTTTGCTCATTAATTATTCATGAATTAAGTCATATGAGAACCAATATACAACCTACAATACCTCCAGGAGGTTCTTTGTCCTCATGATCTTCCTCAGTCTGCTGAGGGGTCCTACTCTCCTCTATGTTCCTGAATTCTGTCCAGAACTCATCTAATTGGTCAAGCCCAGGTACTGGGCGATTCTTGACCCGTATTGCCATCTGGTACTACATCTAGGACCACTAAACATAAAAAAATAAAGAACCAGTTAATTTGATTCAAATTCATAATAGCAAAATGCAATTTGTAAAGTAACATTAAGACTGTAAATTTACAGGTCTTAGTAGGTTTGAGGTCACATTTTACTGATGAAGGAGGGAAAGAAATTTATGGTGACAACCTCAACATGAAATTTACTCAAAAAAAATATCGCCAGACTATCATCCAGGAGAAAACATGGCTATTTACTGTTTTCACTTGATCATATTATCAAAAAATGTTGTATACTGAATAGTGCATTCCAAGATCAAATGCAATATTACATTCTCAAATAAAATGATTTGCGCTTCCTTTTTCCTGGGTGTCTAAAACATGCAGGTAAATCTTAAAAGAATTGCTTGACTTTTGTAACCAATGCTCACACAGAATCCAAAATATACAAGAATAACAATGCATTTCAGTTTTGGAATACTTATATATTCAGTATTCAACTTTTTTGAAACAACTGTATAAAGAAAGAAAGAAAGAAAGAAAGCAAACAAACACACAAACAAACAAAAGAATGAATGAATGAATGAATGAATGAGTGAATGAATGAGGATGCTCTACTCATTACAATGATTTTCAGGAAGGCCTTAAAAAACTACAGAAATGTATAGAAAGAAAATAACAATTATTAATATAAGTAACTTAAAATATAACTAGAGCTAGAGAAAATCTATCTTATAAAATTTGTCTAAAATCTTAAAATATGCAAATTTTTAAGGGGATGAGAAGACATTTTCAAATTAGGCAGCAATTTTGAATAACATTTTACAGTCAAAGGACATGAAGCATGCCCCTCTAGATTCCATTAATGATTTCATTATTCGAATATTGAGTTGATTATTCGACCTGAGTTTTCATTAATAAA
>WUAP02148266.1:0-11207 GCA_015163945.2 Stichodactyla helianthus | reverse complement strand
TAAAATGTGCTAAAAACATCAAAACGAGGCTGGTCAGGCCTTGGCTGTGTTTTACATACAAATCCTTCTAAATTTAAGTCGCTGTAGCTTGTCAGGTATTTGTGCTAAGATCCTGAAATTTGATTTATTTACTTATGTTAGCATGCTCTTTTGGAGGCTGGTTGTTATTACTTTAGAACATGAGCAGAAAGCAGTATTCTACATTCAATGAGAAATGCTGCTTTATGCATAGCGTGTATCTCCTATCTCTACACAGTTCATGATAGTTTTAACTTGTTGTATGTGTGTATTTGGTAGACCAGGAATTGGTTAAACTAGATATTTTGAAGCTGTACGGGCTTCATATTGCTATAGCTTGCGGAAGATTTATTCAACTGCAATTCCTTACTTTCCGAAATGTGCATCCCTGAATTCCGGATTTTTTCTTTCAGTTTAAATTGATTAATTTCAGGGACCATACATCCAGACATCGATTGCTGAAGCGTTGTATGGCAGGGTGAAAGGATTAACGGGTCAGCTGGAGATTTCGGCTCCAACACCACTATCCACAATGGCGAATCAGGGAGCTTGGCCGAAGTCTAAAGGGAGAGTTTAGTGACAAATCAGCGTTTGTGCCGTTAAGAATCGGAAATCTTTACTGGTTTATGCCTGCAGAAAGGCAAGAACCGCGCTCCTTTACATTAGTTTTATCACCATGATTATCATTATATCATGGCATGTCTCATTTAATCATCTCGCTTCACCAACACAAATTCAGTAAGAAATGAATGTCAATGACTAAAGTGAGCATCCAGAAACTTCTGTTAAGTTTTAGTCAATGAGCGAAAGATTTTCCCAATTATAGACAAAACCGTAGAATTAAGCAAAGAAAGGAAAACGATTTTCCCTTCTTTTCTTCCTTTTTAATTTCATATTAAAGCAGATTCGTATAGCAGTAAAGAGCTCGCAGCACGAACGTGTTAAGGAATGGCAAGGCACATTCCCCAGTCAAAACTCTAGAAAACATCACGGTCGCGGTAAGCCACGCTTGTGGCACCGATCGTACCGTGAGATTTTTACGGCGATTGCTGGTCAGACATCTGATCTACTCTCTAGCTATACGCTAAGCTCTTGTGAACAACTGGCTTTAGCAGTTTCCGTCGGTACTTTTAAGATGACTGGCTGCTATTGAGTTTTATATTTAACTTTTTTTTTAAAAAATAGCATCATTTTTAACGTAAATATAATGCTGATTTAAAAAATGAAAACAAAAAGAAAAAGGTGAGTGTCCCGAACTCGGTTTTGACATAATCGAGCTTGAATGGATGAGGTATTTACAAGTTTTTGAAGCAATCTCGTTAGCCGAAGTGAGTAGAGAAAAAAATTAAAACTCAAAAGATAATAGATGCATGGAGACAATATTTAAACAGATGTTAACTGGTAGATAATATTTCTGAAACATAACATAACTTTAAGATAAGGAGATGAGAGATAAGGAGAGCTTTTTAAAATAAGCATATAAAAAGTAGTATAGGGTCCCGTGCAAAATTTGAGGGTTTTCCCCTGTTGAGGTTCAAATGTGTATGGTTCCCTAATCAATTTTTGAGTGAAATTCAGTGGCTTTAGGCTTTATTTTGTGCGCGCGCAAAATTCAAACGCCCTAATGTAGGCAGCCACCTTAATAACGTCTTCTTTGAAAGAATCCCGTATATACGCTATCAACCCTCCCCTCTCTCCGAACAAAATTTTTAAAAGCATATACTGCTAGCCAATCAAAGCTTGCGTTATATCACAGTTGTTCCCAAAAAGATATTTTATTTTCCAATGATGTTTTAAACCTCAGCGTTATTCCAGGCTGTTTATATATTAACGTATCAAGAGGCAAAGCTAAAAAGGGAAGTATAAGAAATACTACCTAAATTAATTGTTCTTTTGAAACAAAAATTTTTCCCACTGTTTACGGATATACATTTTTCCCTTCTTAAGCAAAGTTTGCCTATTTATTATATAATCAGTTTTATATAATCAGTATAATCAGTTTTGACGACTTTATACAGTAATACTTCACAAAAATGAAACGGTTTTTGAATAATTCATAATCAAACAGTGCACCTGCACAAATCTTCTCTTATTTCCATATTGAAATTTTAACTTTAAGTCGTAAACATCTGCTATGTAGTGTTTCTTCTAGTTGCCATGAACGAAAATACTTATTCATTTTTTTGTATTAATATTTTTTTGTCTTCCCAGAGTGTTCTGTTTATCTAGAGAGTAAAAATGGCTGTTAGTTTTCTCTCAAACCCATCGATAAATCTTCACAATTCAACGCCAGTTTTCAATAAGCGTATATTTAAAGCCCAAGCAGGGATTGTACTTACAGAAGAGATTTTGGCAATTCTCAACCGACCTTTACGCGAAGGACGTAGTAAAACTGAACTCCACAAGTTAAAATCTGTAGTAAATGGCTTAAAAGACATTCACAAGGATTTACAATTTATCAAGGATGCCTTGAGCTATGTTGTTGGCTACGAAAAGGTCGGGCCGAACGTTCAAATCAAGAAGCAATCGACAGAAAGTGATTTGTCGTGTTACTATATACTAAATGGGTCAATAGAAGCGACTTATATTATCACTAATGTCGACTCGGACGATGTAAAAGAAGACAAAGCTGATACTGAATCTTTTCGAGGAAAAAATATCGACAAATGCAAAAGAACTGACGGCTATGAGATCAGCTATACGCATATAGCAGGGGACTATCTAGGACTTGTGTCTGGGGATGGTCCCCAATACGATTTACCGCCGCCACACGCTATCAGAACCATCGAAGTCTGTGAATTTTTACGAATAGACCGTAATAAATTTCACCAGGCCGTACGTGCAATACACAGCCATCATGTACAAGAAATCGAGCACTTCATTAACAGCGATAGCATTTTGAAACATCTTCCCCTTGAAGAGAGACAAAAGCTCGTACCTCTAATGGCAAGACAGGTGAGGGAAAATAATAATTACCTATAATATAGAAAAGAAACATAAAAGAAAGAAAGAAAGAAAGAAAGAAAGAAATAAAACAAAAGATCAAATCCATTTTGTGGTTGTCATGGAGATGTAATGTTCGATAGCTCGTTACGTTGCTAAGCAGCGTGAATGATTTTCAAAAAAATTCATAAATTAGAATTTGACATTTAAATTGTTTTTATTATTTTATCCGATTCAGAGAAGTGTTTTTCAATTACTTGAATTATTTTAAAGCAAGGGGCGTTCTTTTCTTATTCCTTTGTTAATATGAAAATAATAATAATAAAAACAAACTTAATTAAACGCGTCTTGGTTGTGGTCAAACTTTGTTCTCTCTAGTCTCTCTCAATTTTCTTCTTATTTATTTATTTAGTTTTCTTTCTCGTTGTTTGTGCGCGTGTGTGCTTTGTTTGTTTTGTGTTTTGCTTCTTTTTTACTGTTGCTTTTATCGTTTATATATATATATATTTTTTTTTTCTTTTCTTTTTTTCTTTTTATTTGATGTATTTCTTATTTTATCTTTCATATATTCCGCTAAACAGGAATACCCTGCAGGTAAAGTCATTGTCAATCAAGGAGATTTTCCAGAACATATATTTTTTATTGGAAATGGTAAGTATTTCACACTGGAATTATTACCAGTCATTTTATAACTAAATTTTGTATACCCTCTTTTTTGTCAAAATTAAAACGACTATAATTATTTCCTTTGTGACCAAGTGAACTGACAACCAGACTTGGAAATGTAAACTAACTTTATTCCACGTAAAACGGCGAGAACAAATAAAGAGAACTTTAATTGTTGAACTGGCACCACTTGCATGCGCATGCGTTGAATTGTAACCTGGCAGTCATGGCAGAATATGGTGTCTGCGTAGTTTCCAAGCTTTGTTGCAGATCTTTTTTATAGTTTTCCCTCTTTGTTTACAATATTTTGCTCATTACCATAAGTTGAGGAAATTGTAAATCGAGTCCAAAACTAAGAACTTATCGATATAAGTAATCTACCAATTTTTTAGCTCTTTACATGCAATATCAAGCTATAAATATCAGCTTTTCAAACCTCTGTGTGGCAAAAGCGCTAATAAGACCATACATTCTGAGTAAAATTTTGAGCTGTTAAAACCACATCACGCAAAATCAACTATTTAAAATTTTCAAGTAAAGCTAATTTTGCCATGTTCTTTTATATTCAGAGTTGATTTGGTGTTAGTTTGGTTAAAAAATGAAATGCTTATGCTAATAAGCAAAATATTGCAAACAAAGATCCGTCTACCTTTCTGATTGGACAATTCAACGCATGCGTATTCAAGTTCTTCTGAACCCGTTTTGCCTCGCGACGTGACCGTTAGCGGGGTGGGCTAAAAACAAGTCCTGGGACTGGAATAAATATTAACCTAATGAAAAAATATTGTTATATCACATAGTTATCGCCTAAATCTCGGCGCTTGTTTTTTAAATATCTTGTTAACCTTACCTTATCTTTCGCTAGTAAACCTTGTTATTCTTGACAGGAAGGTGTCAGTTCTTTCGTCGTGTTTACATTAAGGAAGCAAAACGACTGGAGCTCGTAAGACTGGGACATATAGAAAAAGGTTTGCTATTGAGTGGCGCAAATAGTCATACAGGTCTCTGGCTTTTGTTATGGAAGTTAGCTGTTGTCATATTCTTATATAACACTTGAACTAACCGCGCATGCTCAAATTAGCGTTGCCTTACTTTTGATGTCTAGTATGCTTTGTTGAAAATATACGGGTTAAAGGATTCACTCTTTTTCTTATAGGTAATGTATTTGGTGAGAGCAGCGTACTAGACGGCTCGCCTTGTTTCTGTAGCGTATCCAGCATAGGTCAAGTCACGTGTTACCTTATAAATAAGTAAGTTTGTTGGTGATTTAGCGGGTTCATGTAAAGGCCCGTTTACATGGGCGATATTTTCCTAAGATTTCTCACCCCTTTTATATATAATTACCGGTCCCTTAATCAATCAAAATCTCACCGCAGTATTTTTTCTTCTCACTTTAAAAATGCATTTAAATTGTATTTGAAGGAGTGTTGTGCTATAATTTATTTTGCCAGGTGGGCCATCAAACACAACGAACATGTGCTCAGCCTACTAAGAGAGCACCAGCATCACTTTCAGGAGGATTCGATAATTCAACATTACATCAGAGACAGTGACGTCTGGCAAAGCTACAAGAGAAGCAAGATCTCAGAATTACTAGAAGCAACAAGCAGACACCACATAGTGATAGATAAAAAACATGTTCCTGAGGCCCTTGCTATTGCTGTTGACTTTGGAGATGCCAACAGGTACGTGCACATTAGTTTGTTGAAACTTTGACAATTGACCTTTTTAGCTTGGGCGTAATGTTTTCTAATTTCAGACCAATGTCATTCCCTTGAGTATGGTTTCTTTGTTTCTTAGTAATGCTTGAGAAGATATATCAATGTGGATGAACTTTAAACAAAGAATCTTATTTCCCAGGAGGATCACACGTGGTCTGAAATGGGAAAGCATTTCAATCAATCTAAAAAGGTCCATTCAAGGCAGAGACCGTTGTTCAATCACTAGACCGGAATAGATGCTTTATCCAATCACTGAATGATAAAAGAGGTCCTGAACAGTAACGACTGAACAACAGTAATACAGGCCCTTTGTTCAATCACTGGACAGAATTAGACATTCTTTATCCACTCATTGAGGAGTAATGAATAGGCCGTTTTTCGAATCACTGGAAAGTTTAATAGACTCTTAGTAACCTCATAAGATGTTGTAGCTAAGTTAGGCGGTGTACAGAAGGACATTTTACTAAAATGCAAAATTCATATGGCAAAAAAAGTATTTCGTATTTTTTCTTAATTGAGCACTTAGCATGACGCACATAAGAGCTGTCACCTCATTTCCAGCTGAGTTGACCTTACGAAACGATGGCTTGTTACCTTATGCGCTTCATATAAATTCAAGCACATTAGTTTAGTATTTATCAGCCTCATTTTACTGTACTGGTGACGCACAAGGCGAGCTTGGGCTGCCTGTGAACTCAGCTACCCATCTTTCCAGTTTAAGGAACAAGAGTCACGTGATCAATTGCAAATTTGCTGGAGAGTAAAGGCTAGCGAATAAGTAATATATACAATGTTGTATATATGGCGATGTTGTATCTGACATACAAGCTCAAGCCGCAGGCGAGAAATTGTGAATCAGATACAACATCGACACGCATATTGTATATTGCTTATGATACGTCTAGGTTAGCTAGATCGTGTTTGACTAAAATTTTGAACATACATGTGAATTTGGCTGAGAATTTGACGATACTTCATGAGATATGGCTAATTCACTTAACGCTGTTGCCGAAAAAAAAACTAAAGCCTAATGCTTAAAAATGTAAATCATGATTTTTTTTTTTTTTTTCCCACCGTGACTTATTTCAATAAGAAGCTCACTGTATGCTTGCAAATTCTACAATTTGGACATATATTCCTTAATTCTTAGATAGCCTACAGCAAAGTTTGTTGGTAAACAAACGATAAATGAAAACGTTTAGGCCTTTTTCAGCGACAACGTTAATTGAATTAGCTATATACAAGCTCTATCTTGCTTATGATTTTCTATTGACTTTGCCTCATTAATTATTCATGAGTATCATAAGTAATGCATAAAGCACGTGATTATTTATTTCTTTTAGGAGTCACTCCTCTCAGTCATTGCGTGAAAGAGAACCAGGTGAACCTGAAAGTAAACGGCCTCTGTTCATTGTACCCAGATCACGACGAAGGTCCTCGGCCATCTTGCAAAGCAACGCAGCAGCCGTTGTCAAGGCTGTTTTACTTCTTCGACGGAACGCTGAAGAGAAGAATAAAGAAGCTTTAAAATTCCCGATAGTGAAGCCGCCAATCGGGCAGCAAAGCCGAATCAAACCGATTAGTGCACCGAGTAGATATCGATCCATAAATTCGACCACGGAGGAAGTTCGATCAAGAAATACTAGTCACTCTCCAACGCAATCTACTGGGAAGCATAATGAAAAGAAGATGATCCAGTCTCGTGAAAATTCTCCTTCAGTGAAAAACAAGCAAGCAAAGAAAAAAGACAAACTCAGTGGGAATGTTAGAAGACCAAAAAGTGTAAATTACATGTATTGTAGTGATGATCGTTCTTCTTCAAGCAAATGTCGTCCCAAAAGTATAGGTGCATCGAAGGATTCCAGAACATCGGTTAATGAATCAAAAAGGGTGACTATATCAGATGGCAAGAGGAAAGTTAACAGAGAAAAATCAAGCGGTTCGCGAAAAGAAAAAAATCCGAAATATAGAAATGGGAGCCCAACACAAGATGCAAATGGTGCAACTGAAAGAACAAAAGACAAACAGGAGTATTTTATCCAGAACGAAAAGAAAACAAAGAAAAGTGCTGAAGGAATAGAGAAGTTCGTTTCAACGAATGGTAATTTTATTATCAAGGAGATCATCAACACAGGTAACCCAAAACGCCTTTCCCTGCCACAAGGATACCAACGCTTTGGTGCGAGCATGTTTGCTATTTTAGACAACCAAAAGGAGCTGGAGGGTAATAAAAACCTAGGGCCAAATCCTTGGGGAGTATCCTATGCAGCCAGTAAATGGATGGCGGGAATTCGTAGGAAACGTCTACACATGCTCAATGACACTGATCAAGGTTCGTCCCCAGCACCCACTCCACTGATTGTCATCGAAGAATACGTACCAGAAAAACAGCATCATAGCGATGATGAAAGCACTGTGAGTGATAGTGATTACAGCTCTGAAGAGCTTGATTTTCAGTCGGACAAAGAGTCAAGCCACAAGAAAAAGGTATCTAGAAGACCAAGAAGTACCTCATCGCCTTCGCTCGAGCAGTTGACAGAAGAAAATGACCAGGAAATCGAAGAATATGATAAGTACGAGGCAGGAAAAGCAGTAGAAGAAAGGTAAGGAGAACTTTTAATTATCATGAAAACAGAAGTATAGGGGGTACTATTTTTTGTGTTCTTAATTGGTCGTTTGCATGTTAATCATCGTGGCCATGTTGGTACTATTTTCGTCATTAGGTCCCTTTGTCTGTGGCACCAACATGGTCGCAATACCTTTATCTTTTGATCCTATTGTATTGGGAATGGTAATAAAAAACAATAAATAAACATTCTATGGAGAAATTTTCACGCGACGAAATAAAGACCATTAATATACGGCGAGGTAGTTTCACGCGCTCTCATTGCCCAATTTTGCGGTCCAACCTATTTTTTTGTGTTCGCCTTACCATATAATAAACATATTATTAATCTCGTTTGCTCGGTCCTTTACGTTATGGGAACCTCACCATTTTCTACCTTTTTCAAGGCCCGCGCGCTAAGCTCGAGCCATAAGGCAGTGGGGGAAAAGTCGTTCCATAACTTAGGGTACGGCCATCGTTCTCGGTTAATGTTGTGACTCTTGCACCCTAAACCCCACCCCGTTAGCCACCCACTCTGTTTATTCATTTATACCTTTTCTAGATGGTACACTCCTATACACGAGGCAAGAGACCAATCACTATCTCATCTAGAACGTGTAAGGAAAGAGCTAGAAATACTACGATGCGACCGCGAGGAAAGAAGGCGTCGAAATGGAAATCGTGAAAAAGAAAAACCAACGAGAGATGAGGAGATGATTAGTGATGACACCAACAGGAGCGAAGAAAACCAACACGAAGTAAAAGATGCCGACTCTAGAGCTGTAAGATGTACCTTTTTTTGCTAATGCTAGATAGAAATTATGATTAACAAATGAAACAGTTTCAACTGTGATCCTTTCATGATAACGTTATAGTAGAAGCACGCAGGAATCGAAGTGACGAAACCACGAAAGAAGTAAAGAGAAACACAAGATGCTTGCTTCTATAACTGAACGGAGAAAAAATGAAGCTATTTTGTTTGTTATATTATACAGAGAAAAACCTGCAAAAATGTGTTCACTTTCCACTAAGTTGTTCTATTCAGGGAAAAAAAAAAAAAATCCACCATGACGACGAAATCTGCAGCGAACCATACTCGCATACTCCGCCAATAAGACTCGCGTATTAAAAAAGAAAAAGAAGAAAAAAATACTAGTACAGGGGGCGGATCCAGGCCTCCAGGGAGGTGCAAAGGTGGGCGCTGTAGCCCCTCTTTTAGCCATATATAGTTTTAATTGATCAAAGTAATGGATTTAAAGTAAAATGAGCCGTTTTTCGCGTTTCTTTTGAACCTTCCATCAACGAAATAAACGTTGTAATTTTCAAAAACGGCCTCGAATCAAAACATTACTTTTAAAACGTCTGATATCACTCCGATCCACAATTTGTATATTACTTGGGAACCCTGTGATGGCGTGTGGCGGGAAAATTGGTACGCATTTGCGTGCATATTCTTGCGCGATCGAAGCGCGAAGGATCTTATTTGCGGACTCGATTCAACTCAACTCGCTACATTTGGTCAAGCCCCCTCTAATATTTTTGCAAAGAATGCGCATTACATGGGAACAAAACACGCCTGATATTTATAAATTACATTGGTTATCAAATTTTGCAAATGTATGAATGATTGTTCAAGTAAATAAGATACAAAGTGATATATTCATATCTAAAAAGGTATTGCACTGAAATTTGATCTACAAGCTCAGTGGTTTTTGCTTGCTTGCTTCCTTGCTTGCTTGCTTGCTTCTTCTTCTTCTACTACTACTACTACTACCTTTTTCAGACGGAGGAGGGTCAACGAACTTCACCCAATCAAAAACATCGTCAGCGAAAGTATTCCACACGAACGAGATCAAGGACCTATTCAACGGTATGTTTCTTGCTTACAACAATTTGTTCACCTTTATACTAAATATGGTGATAGCATCGATGCGCCATCGATAAGATAGCTTTTTTTTCCAATTTAGAGTTAGTTCCAAATATAGAGAACAGGAGTTTATTAAGGTCCATACACACTAAAGGTTTTGCTCCAGGGGCAGGCTCCCTGGTACTTTTGCACTACTAGTAAACATGAGAGAGCATGATGCGGCAGCTGGCTGCATAGTGTGGTGATGCTTGATGATATTTAACCAGTTTAATATCAGAGAGCGTGAGCCGGGAGAAAATCCTGTTCCCGCCACAAACTTTTTTAGATGGAATCTTTAGTACACACAAAGGAGCAAAACGAACCTGGAGACTGTTTCCTGAGCAAAAACCCTTCAGTGTGTATAGGCATTTAATTGACGCTAAAGGTATACCATTAACTATAAAACTTTACATTCGTTAAAATCATATAAATATTTGTTTCGTTTCTGGTTGTTTCGGCTGCTTTACTTAGAATTTTATTAGATGGCAAGGCAATTTCGCACGCCAATAGGCGCGCCATTTTCGAGTTCTCGAAAATTAGGCATAAAGGCGAGGCTTCGTGCGAAATCATACTTTTACTTTTTTTATTGTTTAATAGTTTATTTTTACGAGTGAACTGCGAACATCGAGAATAGAGTGACAACAGAACAAGTCAGTCGTTTTACGCCAAAAAGAGTGATTTCGCACGAAGCCTCGCCCTCATGCATCATTTTCGAGAACTCGTAAATGGCCAATTTGTGGTCCGTAACTTAGTGCGATATTATAAGGTGTTATATTGATACTATGTTTTTTTGTTTGTTTTTTTGTTTGTTGTTGTTGTTGGTTTTTTTTTTTCAAATTAGTCGACATCTTATAATTTGCGATTTGTCGTTTCGTACTATAGTCAACAGTGCCAGACAGTCAAATGCTCGAACGATCCTCAAAAAGTAGTGGTTCATTGCACATGCGCAGGAAGTGCTCTACTATCCAGATGCGTCACACAGCGAGTGATCAAGCATCTTCAGGGAAAATAAACAAAGCAGAAGACCACAGAATAAGATATGATGTGTCTAAAGAAACTATAACTAATGAGAACAGACCTGAAAAACTTACAAAACATCAGCGGAGAAGACTGTTACTGTTAGAAAAATTTGGTTTTTAATAGAAATTTCCAATTTACAGGCTTTGGCACAAATATTACTAATCAATTTTAATAGAGATATATTCGATCAATTGCAATATTCCTTACTTTCCGGAATGCGTATCCTGGAATTCTAGTTTTTTCTTTTAGTTATTGATTAATTTGGGACCATACATCCAGACATCGATTGCTGAAGCGTCGTATGGCAGGGCGAAACCATTTACGGGTC
>WUAP02148255.1:0-11207 GCA_015163945.2 Stichodactyla helianthus | reverse complement strand
GTGATGTACACCAGACACAAGGGAATAACAGTACAAGACACTCATACAAGCCAAACAATGTACAACATACAACACACCATACATCGTGATGTACACCAGACACAAGGAAATTATAGTACAAGACACTCATACAAGCCAAACAATGTACAATATACAACACACAATACATCGTGATGTACACCAGACACAAGGAAATTATAGTACAAGACACTCACACAAGCCAAGCAATGTACAACATACAACACTCAATACATAGTGATGTACACCAGACACAAGGGAATAACAGTACAAGACACTCACACAACACTCAATACATAGTGATGCACACCAGACACAGGGGAATAACAGTACAAGACACTCATACAAGCCAAACAATGTACAACATACAACACATCATACATGGTGATGTACACCAGACACAAGGGAATAACAGTACAAGACACTCACACAACACTCAATACATAGTGATGCACACCAGACACAGGGGAATAACAGTACAAGACACTCATACAAGCCAAACAATGTACAACATACAACACATCATACATGGTGATGTACACCAGACACAAGTGAATAACAGTACAAGACACTCACACAAGCCAAACAATGTACAACATACAACACACAATACATGGTGATGTACACCAGACACAAGGGAATAACAGTACAAGACACTCATACAAGCCAAACAATGTACAACATACAACACACAATACATGGTGATGTACACCAGACACAAGTGAATAACAGTACAAGGCACTCACACAAGCCAAACAATGTACAATATACAACACATCATACATGGTGATGTACACTAGACACAAGGCAATAACAGTACAAGACACTCATACAAGCCAAACAATGTACAACATACAACACATCATACATGGTGATGTACACCAGACAAATACTGTATAAACACCACAGGGAATGTGGGAGACATTAAGAGACATCAATTATGACACTGATTAACTATATCAAGCAATATCATACAAAGGGTGTAAAATTGAACTTTTACCAACCGATTCCTTGGTGAGTTCGCTAACTCCGCATTTAAGAGGACAAGATATTGGGAATGAGGCACAGGATTGCAAATGTGTCTGGAAAACAAGCAAGGAAAAGATCAATAGGTAGAAAGATATATGTAACGAGATCCCAATCGATACCGCGCATGTGCGCGTGTATAAGCGTCTAAGTATATGTGCAAGCAACCTATAAGTGCGTGCAGTCCAAGGTGTTTTTGTACAACACCTTTGCTTCGTGCAGTATTTGAAATTTCTCGTTCACAGCGCGTGCGTTTATTTGTAAACAAAACACTCACAACAGTCTCTAACCTATAAATAAAACGCGCGCGCATGTCTCTGTACTGTATATGAACACGCTAGGAGATGAGCACGAAAAAAGAGAGTTTAGGAACAAGCGACGTTAGCCGAGTGTTTCTATTGCTTTTCATCTCCCAGAGAGTTTATCTTACAGTACAAAGACATAACCGATCGTTTATATTGCTTTTTTACGATATTTTTCGCTGTTCTAGTGCTAGCTTGTCTCTGTTCTTTGATATAAACACGGTGGCCAGCCAATCAGGGCGCGCGTTATATCTCAAATATTTTATAAATAACTATATACTCACATTCATGTTCGAGAAAACAACCATTCGACCGCAGTGGTCACAGGGCGTCAGTCGGTTATCGCATTCCACATAATGTTCTTCGATCTTCCTTCTCTCTAAGGACGCACCACAGTTCTTTGGGCAGGATACATCGCTACACTCACAGCTAGACTCTAGATGTTGCTGTTTGAAAATGAAATGACAGAGATATTTGTAAGTAATATGCAACAGAAATAAAGCATATTAAATATGGTAAAATTCTCTTTTTATTACTAGTGTAAAGCAAACTGCATGAACGAGCTTGAGATTTTTATCGACAGTCTGTTGGCAAGGGTTAACGTTATATCGAGATCAATGGAAATTGAAAGCACGGGTGGCATGCCAATTAAATATAACGCGTATCACTACTTAGACTGTGGACTGTGGACACTTGCATGAGTGCAAGACAGGGTTTTTTGTTGGCTCTTTCTCTCGTGCTTCAAGGAAAACTCTCTTGCCAAAGCCACCCTGAGAAAAAGCAGCTTTTCCCTGATTTCTTTGTAATTACATGCGGACGGCTCGGCTAGGAGCTAACGCTTGAACTCGCGAGACAACATTTTGCGTTTAAGCCTGCGTATCTCCAATCAAACCGAGAGTTTACATGCTTTATTAAGTCCAATTCCTTTCCATATAAATGCTCGGTATAACTGGTTCGGGTAGTGAAAGAAGCTTTCCTCATGTAAATGGCCTCTATACCAACCATGAGAAATACTGTACCATTTGATAAGATGTACTGAAGTTACCTGAAGATCGTCCAGAGAACCTTCCCAGGCACATCCTTTATCGTGATGAACACAAAACACATCCAGGGAAAGAATCTGACGATGACAAGCGTTATCAGGAAAAACCTGAAGAAAAAGGGAAGAATCTGTTAGCTGCGGGATTGAAGTTGAAGAAAATAATACAAAGCTTTCGTCTTTACTCGAGTGTCAACTATGGATATCAGCCAATAACAGTGCTTTACAGAAGAAATGAAAGAGACGAAGCGAGAGAGAGGAAGGAATGCGGTTCAATCTGGGTAATTTTACCTTATCTGATTTTAGAGCGAGGTTATCCAAAGGACATCGTGGTCTTCTATTTCTAAAACAGTCAGGAAATGATCCATCATGCTATCAAAGTAATCTAACGAAGTACTTTTTAATGTATCTAGACCTCGAACTGAATCAACCCAGTAATATATCTTGCTGCAGAAAGGCGCATCGAGCTGAACAAACAAGTTTTACTGATAAATATTTTTCGCTCGTTTTATGATCGTGTAAATGACAAATTTTAACAAATTTTTCGTTGTGACGAGTATTCCTGTTCTCCTAGGAGACTTTTTTCCCTGTAAGCTTATTACAGCGCAGCGCGGGTCCTTTTTGGACCGCGGGAGTTGCATGTCATGAGTTAAAACATTCAATTCTAACTTAATTTAAAATCTTTCACATTTTCTTCATATAACTCAATGGCATTTTTTTTGTACTACGTAGAAAATGTAATATGTGCTTATCACTCTAAATAAAAGCTTTTTCTACCACGATTGATAAAACTTCAAAAATTATATCAAAACGTTGCCTAGAGTACTTAAAAAATTAGTTCAATTTTAAAAAAATGTAATCTGAATATGTTATTTGGAATACTCACCTCAAGATTGGCTGAATACATGTCTTACAGACCCGGTGACCACACGGTGTTACCTGTACGGGATCCCGCAAGACAGTGAGACACACGGGACACTCGAAAGACTTGTCTACGGGACGAACAAACTTCACCTCGTAACCTGGCATGCCTAACTTTGAATTAAAGATAATCTGTCCTCTGAAAGGAAAGAATTACCAAACCCGCAGGCTTTTGTTTATACGGTGAATATCCTTAATTTCTTTTGGTCTTGGAAGTCAGTATCTTTGTAGCTAAAATACTGTGAAGATTATCTGGATTGTAAGTGTTTTTTGGCCGAAGTGTCCTTTGATCCAGGTTCCACAAAACGTCTTCTTATTCTTCACTTTTGATCCCACAATATTTTGAAGTGAATAATAGATAATAAAAGCAAGAATTTGAAGGCTGTAGAAGCACTTTTCTCTTAGTGCTTGGCCATATTTAACAGGAATGTGATCTTTAGAATTCTGTAAAACGACGTGTCAATCGAAGACAATCCACAGGCGAAATGCGCCAAATTCTTTGGTATACTCAGTTGTTATTCCAAAAACTACGAATCCATCTACATAAAAAAATATCCTTAAACATAAGACTCACAAGCTACGATTGTCGAGCCAGGTTTACGTCCAAAGAGACTGTATTTCTAATTGAGAATAAACTGAACAATCCAACAAGGCCCATACCCTTTTATTCCCACACCCAACTGACTTCATTGTACACAATATGAGGTCACCGAGTTTAGAGTCCGCCACACCCTATAGAACAGATTTCGTATGACTGTGAAAAAGTCGCGGCACGAAAAAGGCGTGGACACGGTCAAGGCACGGCAAGGAATTTTAGAATTCTAGAAAACATCACGGTCGCGGCAAGGCACGCTTACGGCACTGACCGTGCCGCGACTTTTTCACAGTCATAACTGGCAAAAACAAACAGTAAAAATAATTGTGATCATTGAACAAAGGATTATGAGAACGGTCGAAGCAGTAAGCGTTATAGTTAGACGCAGACTCTAACTCCATTGTATTCTTTTGTTCTTTATCAACTAGTAGCAACTAAATGGCCATTTTTCTTTCACGATCAAAGTAAAATCCTCCACATGTATCCACTAGTTTGTGCAAAATATTTAGTCCAATTAGGAGGGTTGTCCAATACCCTGACAAATTTATGCATAGCACTGTATTGTATTTTATCCACATAACAATAGATTAACAATACAATACAATTGAGAACGACGCAATACAATAGAATACAATACAATGCTATGCATAAATTTGTCGGAGTATTGGACAAGTACGCCAATTAGACACTATATCTTTAGTTTTTCACGGATATATGACATGCACTCATGAAAAGGTAAATTATGCTCTACATAGTAATTGTTTCATTCTTTTTGAAAATGATATTTGTGGAAAACAGGTTGAAATAAAGGGCTAAACGGCAGGAAATGAATTTAAAATACACGAGTCGGATATGGCGTGACAGGAATGCGTGACGTGACAATACCACCTGTTGTCGGGTAGCGATGCTGGTGACCAAAAACCCTTATCACAACACCAGAGCCAAAAACAAATCGTTGCAAAAAAAATTATGACCCTTCCATATCTTGACCTCCATAGAATATTTATAATATTTTGATTGCATTTTCGTAAACATAAACGCGACAAAAGGCAAACCTAACAGCGGCCATCTTAGATTACCACGCTTTGCATTTGAGTGAAAGGAGATGAAAGTTTCGTTTAAGTTTGAACGTCTAGCTTGTGTCTCTAAGGGCAACCACTAAGTAAGCACATGAGAATGATCGCTTCTGATTGGATGAATTTGTTTCACTGCGTCACTATTTCAGCCTTAACAAAATTAGACCGGTCCCTTTGTTTTTTTTTTTTTAAACTCAATATAATACTGTACGTCTAAAATCTAAAAAACACATGCAAGTTTCTAGTACCTGAAATTATAATGGTCAGAAATATATTTTATGTTATTCATACCTTTTCTACCTAAGATTGGCTGACAATCTAAAATAAAACCTAAAATAAAATAAAACAATTATCTTGATTAATTATGTGTCAGACGTAAGAGGTGATATGCGCACTCAGAAAGCAGATTGTAAAGTAAGAAGAAAAAAAATGAAATGACCGCTATTTTTTAACACACACAAAACATATAAAAAAAATAATAAAATGGCACAGAGCATAATTTTTATATTTAACTTTATTTCATCTCTACAAATAAAACAATAAAAATGTACAAAAACACTCTGGTGTTTCATTTGTCTGTACATGCATACATCCTTAAGATATAAGCACGCAGCTCAGTATCAAATACCTGGATTCCCATCAACTTTTAAGACTTCAGGGGAACTTAAGTAGGATGGTTGGGATGGGGGTTGTGGGGTGGAGAGCAGAAAAGATAATTTTGTAACACACTACAAGTTATCCCAAAGAGAGGCTAATATTCTACTAACATTGATTCTACCAGGCCTTGGATATTTATTGAATTATGTCAGGCTTACTGTACAAGTGCTCATAGTTTCAGAAACCATAAAAATATGTACAACTATACGCAGTGTCTAGTGTCTAGGGGATCTGCAGGCTGCTACAAGCATTTCAGAATTTTAATATCACCATGACTACACATCACGTAGGAACAGTCATTTCCTATAGTTCCTTTCCTGTTCACTTTCAGCAACTCTGTAGGCAACACATATCAACACAAGTCCCTAGAGGGGGCCTCCTCTGCAAAAGGAGGGTTGCCCATCATACCTTTTAGGGTTAAAATTGGTAATTTTTATTTACCTCTTACTACAGGGAGAAGTTCATCAAAAAGGATTTCTAACTAAGTTAGCTGGTATCTTTTAGGGCATTTGCTGGTAAATAAAGCTCCCTTTCTAGAAGTAGAAGGCTTTTTTAAAACTTTTTAAAGCTAATGTTTCAGCCTCTATTAAATTCTAGAAAGTTTTGTCCAATAGATACTTTACTGTTAGGGATAAAAATTATTTGTTGCCATGCCCGTAAGGAAGAGACTCAGGTACCTTTTTCAAAAATTTCTGATGAGCACCCCTGTCCCCTCACATATGGGAGTCCCTCCCTACCCCAGCAAATGTCTAATGTTTATCTGCTTGCCTGTTGCTACTCAAAATGTTCCTTTGGTAATATCATTGGTACTGTTGATACAATCTGTTCTTCAAAAATGAATCTCTTCACTCTGTTAAAAACAAACAAGAAGATGAAGAGAACAGCCAAGTACTGGATCCAAGCCCACTTGATCATCTGCCAAAAACCTGGGCGATAGCTGGACAAAGGTTAAGAAAATCAACAACTCTCTACCCTTCTGTTACTAAAGATCCATACACAGTAAGGATTTTGCTCCAGGGGTAGGTTCCTGGGTCATTTTGCACAACTAGTACACACAAGAGAGCAAGCTGTGGGAGCTGGCTGCATGGTGTGGTCATGCTCACTGATATATAACCAGTTTAATGTCAGGGGATGTGAGCCAGGGGCAAAATTCTGCTCCTGCAATAACCTTTTATGAAATGAAATCATTGGTACACACAAAGGAACAAAATGATTCCAAATGAGAGTCTGCTCCTGGACTTCATATAACAAATTAATTTCTTATCCTCCCTCACTTTTCCCTTCCTCCTTGCTTGACCCCCCCTCTTTCTTACCTCATCCCAGGACTATGTAGGAAAGATATCAAAGTAATCCCAAACAAAAAATAATATATACAGAATAGACCTCTTTACCTTTGTTGTTTGTTTACCCATTTCAGATCACCTGATGTCACTCCTGGGAGTTCATTCTTTCATATGATAATATTTTAACATGTTCATCACAAAAGAACAATTCCCAAGAGAATGTCACGTGGTCTGAAAAAGGTAAAAAGGTCTATTGCCTCCAGAGGAGATCATTCTTTCTACTTGGGTATCTTCAGTGGACAGTAATAACAGAATAAGCAATTAAAAGAGCATGTTAAGATTTAGTAGTTGAGCAAAATTTCTTTACTGACAGATGAATGGACAGACAGACTCTCACAGATTTTCATATTTATTTTATCTGGAGTGAATAATTTTATGATTATCTGGAGAAAAAATGTAACGGTAAAAGAGAGATAGGACATCTTACTGCAGAGACCTGACATGCAGTGTTATTACCTCAAGGATCCTGCAGTTATAACAAAGGATACAATACCCTTTCTTCTGGGTAATGAATGGTGCCTCGAATCACAAAGGGTTGCCCTGCAGCACGGCCTCCAGTCCATAAAGGATATTTTGATACATACTCTGTACTCACTTTGAACCAAACACACAAAAATTATCTTTAATTTGTAAATTTCTGTTGGCCGTAACAGCTGTAATACTATTTTTCAAAGAATTCCCTTAATCTTTTAAATTGATTATTAGCGATCATGATGTATCTGATCTTGTTCATGTGAATAGATGAAGGATACCTAATCTAGATTGAAAAAACTTTTACTCTTAACATGAGCTTAAATTAATTATTTATAATAAGTCTAGTTTCCTTACCATTTCTTTTGATGTATGAGCTAAAAATCTTGTACAAATCATATGCATCAACTGTAGAACTTGTACCATCTATTATGACTGTCTACATAAGATGAAAAGATGCACAACTATTTCAAAAAAGGTTGTCCAAGGCAGCCAAAGGAGTTAGGCAACACACAATTTCATATTTCCACAACAGAAAGAAATTATGGGTATATAAAACACACTAGAAGGACTTTAAAAATGGTTTTGTCAACTACAAACAACACTAAACATCTCAATACTAACAAAGCTCCATGTCCTTAGTGAGAATAAAAAGCAGAAAGACATAAGTTATTCCATCTCCTATTGCTTATTATGTATGTTTGTTACCATAGTTTGGATCATCAAATTGTTTAAATTGTTGCAGATTTAAAAGATCGAATTTCAAGGTATCAAAATTTGCAACTTACATCATATAAAGAATATCGTCCTTTGTTTGGAAGGAGGCTTCTCTGCCTTAGCTTTAACTCCCCAACAGTGTTAAACTCTGCTCCAGCAATAGGAGATGAATAGTGGATGTAGGCCATACCTTCCATTTGTAAACTGACATATTTCTGAGGGAAAAGTGGAATACTTTATAGGCTAATATACATAACTAGGATAGATATCAAAATTTAAAAATTATAAATACATATTAGTGTAATTAATTTGAAACTGAGTTTGTAACATGTTACTTCCAGTTAGCATAGGTAATCACATGGGGCTGTGTTGGTTTCCATCTTCATTTGGTTCACCAGAATCAGTGCTGTAAGCTTATAGAAAATTTGCAAATCTATAGACAAAATATTAAGGCCCATGCAAATGAACCTAACAGCATCCAATATAGTTGGCAGTTTTTGGTTCAGTGTTGGCGTGTGTGTTCAAACGGACCCAACAAAGCCCAACAATGTTGGGATGTATACTCATTTGTGTATAATTTCCATGGAAATTATGAGTATTTCACATGTGTGAGTCCAACATTTTTGGGCATGATGCTTAACATCCTGTCCAAATGAATGTAAAATTGTTGGGCCACACTTTGATGACTGCAAAACAAAAAAATGTTGGGACTTGTTGGCTCTATCATTAAATGGGATTCAAACTTCACCCAGCAACATCCAACAAGCCTTAGCAACACACAACATTGCATTTAATGCTCCTAACATGTTGGGCACAACAATGTTGGATCTTTTTGAGTGCATTTACACGGGCCTTATGTATGGTACTTACATATAGCTTGTAATCAAAGATCATAATCAGCTGGAGAGAATAAATAGCTTCTGTGTCTTTCAGTGGTAATCTGATGTCAAAATTTAGTGCATCATATTTACCATCCATGTTGTTGTCTTCTTCCCAAGACTGAAAATAATAAAAAAACAAGTTTTGAAGCTATGTTATTGCAGAAAAATTAAATAAGACATGCATGTGACTATATAGTTCTTAAAACATTTGTTCTTGAGTGGTTCGTTGCAATTTTCAATGCAGGGGTGGGGCTTCCTATGCCGGGATTTGAATCTTATGGAATTTCAGTCCAATTCACCCTGCTGGGGCAAAATGATTGTTGAATTATACTGAAAACTTGCCTAAGAAGGGACATAAGACTGCTCCCCCCATTGACAGGTGCATTACCATAGTAACGGTTGTCAAGGGTAAACAGAAACTATATCCCAAGATAAGTTACCTTGATGACTGGGATTCTAAGATTCTCCTGAAGAAGCTGGTTGAAGTTCGGAAAAGTGCTATAAGCCACGAAAGATCCCGGAGTGCTCCCTTGTAAAACGAGTAACAACTGGTTCTTGTACTGGATGTCGGGAAGCTCTCGAAAAGAACTTTCTTTCATCCAAAATCCTGAGTTTGAACAATAAAAATGGATTGTTAGATACGTTAGTACTCTAAAAACATGCGACGGTGATTGAAAAAGTCGCTAACCTAATTTAAATTGTACTTTGTATGAATGAAAAAGAAAGTTTTGAACTCACCAAATGTGACATAAGCGATAATTAGCGGAGGTAAATATGTAAGCCAAATAACAAAAAACTGAAATAATGTAGCTTTGCTACACACATGAGTGCGATACTTTTGTAAAACAGGATGTCTGTGGACCTCGTACATCACCATCTTGACTCTTGGAACTTTTTCGTTTAGCTTATTTTTGTAAAACAAATAAGACTTGTGAGGAGAATTTTTCGCGCTAAAAATTTACAAATTTTGTCAATTTTGAGCCTTCTGTGTATAAGACAGCGGTAAGAATACAAACAGTTACAATGGGGGGTACCCCTAAAATGTAAATTATAATTGCAATAATTTTATCAGCAAAAAATAAACTATTAAGTAAAATTTTTGGTAAATTTCAATAATTGCTTTATTATTTACCTTTTAGAAGCCTTCTTTTTACAAAAAAATTAAATCTAAAGAAAATTTTCAAAAAGGAAACATTTAAAAACTACCCCTCCCCCTAAAAAACGTACTTGGACCTAGTCTCACTCAGGCAATAAATCCAATATGGCTGACGGGAACGAGAGAGCGGCAGAACAGAACAGCAGTTTTTAATTCTTTATTCTAATATTACTCTAGATTTCATAATAATGGTATTGTGGCATGAAGACAGCAATTTCGCTCCAACCATCGCCAGTTCGTGCTGTAGTTTGTATTCCTCTATTGGTAAGAAAGGCAAGCCACAGAAAGGCAAGGAATGGACGTTGCTTGCTGCGATAATATTGGTCAGACAACGAGGTACAAAATACTTTTCTCTTTGAATCATTTCTGCATCAAAATTATAATCAAAACTATTTCATGCTAATGGCTGCTCTATATTTAACTGAGGGGAGGGGGCCAGGGGCGGATACTGGGGGGTAGGAAGCATCGGCAATTATCCGGGAGACTTGAGGTTATAATCTTGAGACCGGGAGATTCGGTCCAAAATCTGGAGACTCCCGGTGTCACAGTGATATGTGTACCCCCGAGATGTGTGTATCCCCATACACATAACACTAGTGATATGTGTATCCCCCGGTGGGGATACACAAAACACTGACGCAGCTTGATTGTTTATCAGGAATATCTGTATCCCAAATTTTTCAAACATTTTCCTGTCCAGTTGTTAGCCTCTCTTTTACTTGTTGTACCATTTTTAATACTTCGTAAACGATCGCTTTTTTGGTAATTATGATTCTCCCAAGTTTTTTTTTTGTTTATTCTATATGTACTTGCTTTTTACACGATCGCATAATAATATACCTTTATTACTTATATAGCGCAAAAATTAATGTTAATATGATCTAATGCGAAATTAAATTATATTCAGGGTTTGTTTTTTTTTTTCAAAAAAAAAAAAAAAAAAGACATACCATTAGGTTTACTTTGGGAAAAATTCGCTGCCATGTGCGAGACAATAAGTTGTTC
>WUAP02148244.1:0-11207 GCA_015163945.2 Stichodactyla helianthus | reverse complement strand
GCTTTCAAGGGAATGTCTCGGGGGTATGGTTAGTGTGTTCACAGTTGATTTTTGCATAAATTACCGTGGCAGACCCGGGTTCGAATCCCGAAAGGCTCACATTTTCAGTTCTTTTTCTTTTTTCTTTTCTTTTTCTTTTTCCTTTTCTTTTTCTTTTTCTCTTTCTTCTTCTTCTTCTTTCTTTCTTTCTTTTTAAATGCGGCAATCAAGACAACCTTTTGCCAGAAGTTTTTTCTCTTCTCTCCTCAACTGAACCACACTACACCGTTCTATTGATTTTCTAGGAATTTTTGCAGCTGGAATGTCTTCTTCCTTTAGAATATTGCTTTTTTCGGACGCGTTTTCACACCCTGACTTTGGTGCAGATGTCATTTTTTTCTTGTCCCTCCAAACAATTCATAGATGCTTTACGAACTCGACTGGAGCCCAGTCCTCCACTCGATTCGAGAAAGGCGAATCATTGAACTGATATGATGCAAAACGCTCCTCAAAATTGATGCAAATGAGCCCAAAACGAAATGCTCTATGGGTCGTAAGAAAGCAGTGAATAACGACACTGAGGACTGAACTACTTTCTTGAATGGGCTGACAGCAATACATGTGCTCCGTGTCATGAATAAACTCATAAAATGAGTAATCAATTATAATTGTGTGCGTGCGTGTGCCGTCATTTGTGATTGAGTAATTACGTGCGTGTGTGTAATTTTTCGCGTGAGAAATGAGTGCGTGAACCGCGAGTGCGTATATGTGCGTAATGAAATACATAATGCTTGGCACAGACCACAAACATGTGATCTAAGATCTAGTTTAAAATACTGGATATCTAAGCTTAGCACAGTACACCAGAATAGCACCAGCTACAGGCGATTGATACCATAAACTATATCGCATGTCTGCTGCATCAGTATATTCTGGGACTGTTATCTCAGTTGAATGACACCGAACGAAAGAACCACAAACCATGACAGCTTTAGTTCGGTGTTATTTAACTGAGATAATAGTCTCAGAATGCACTGCTGCGGCAGACTAGTAATATAGTCCCTTGACAGTTACTATGGCAACAACCGTTGACTGATGCGGAAGGTGAATCGAGTCGATTATCTTGATATGTTTTGTTTAAGCTGCCAAAGCTACTCGGCCCTTTACGGTCCACAGTTGAATCATTAATAGACTCACGATTGCTATTTATGTAAAATCCATGTGTGGGGCAAAAGCTTTGTTTCGGTATCATTGCAAACTCTTTTCGTTGTTCTTGAGTCCTCAGCTGGTTCCTTTCAACTTTTCCCCGTATTGTCTTTCTGATTCATCAAATTTTTATTAGAACATTTTGTTTTAATTGGGTACGCCGTTTATTATGTATTCTGTCGAACCTGATTCCTTAGTTTTTGTATCTCATTTACACTATTTTCGGTTTCACTAATAATTCTCATTTTTTTGACTTCTCCCCTTCTATTTCCCATTTTTTCTTCCTTTTGTTCATTTCTTCGCTTTCCCCCTTTTTATTTTTGTTTCATTCCTGTTTTCTAAGCGTCTGGAATAATTCCTGGAAGACGAGAAAGACAGCGGGAGAGCTGAGGTCTCTTAAATTTATTAACATCTCGCTCACATTGGCCCCGGCAAACTGGGACAAAATATGACAGATGAAAAAAAATCTCAAACGTAACAAATTTACATGGGTTTATTAACAAAAACACCACTTAAAGCACAAAATTCATATTACTGTATTTAGTCGGGAAAGTATTCATACTGAACTACAGAACGAAACGGAAAGGAATCCCTTAACGTTCGGTGGTTAGGACATAAATAATGCAGGACATGAACAACAAACTTGACTAGAGCAAAATAAAGTGAATTCCGGGCTGTTATGAGTTGAGAAACAGTTGGAGCTCTTACAATCAAAGTTCGTCAGAAATGACGTCTATTAATATTAATTGGTGTCAAAATTGAGACGAGTGGAGCTCCTGTAGAGATTCTACCTCAGTAACACGTTACGTAAATCACTGAAAATATCAGTCTTGGCTAAAAAAAAAAAAAAACAGAAAGTCTCACAACGCCATGATCACTATGTCTTACTGAAGCTCACTGACGACGCTGGTTTCTTCATTGAAATAAACTTTTCTGTAGTCGGAAGAATTTGATATTCCGGTAAGTTAGATAACATAATTTTACACCTCCAGATATATATAAAGGTAAATATACCCCTTGCTATATCGATATGTGGATAGCTCTTATTGAGACGGTATTGACAAGCAGTGTCTTGTAACTTCGGCTTCAACTTACGGTAAAGATAGCGCACTTGAAATAAGGATACAAAAAAAAAAAAAAAAAAAAAAAAAATTGAATATAAATTTGTCTTTTTTAAATCAAGTTCTGCGAGTAAAATTTAATAGCATTCGGTTGGTTCTATCCAGGTTCTATCGAATGAAAATCCATTGAACAAAAATCGCATTTTAAAATCGTTCAGAATCCGTCCCATGGGCTTGTCAAGTCCGAGAAAGATCAATGACAATAAAGGTTCCAATACTGGCAAAGAAACTTCAAGTGTGAATAGTGAGGCAGTTTTTGAGCGAAACTTCGCCTGGGTCATTCTCTTTTGATTATTTAATGTTACATTAGTAGCCTGATTCCAATTGCATGCAAGCTGGTTACGTTGTAAGCTGGCTACCAACATCTTGTCCCATGCGCACCTCGCGGTTTGGGCTTTCTTTTGCAGCTTAAATCCAAATACTAATCCAGCACTCTAGTAATTTCTTAATAAACCACTAAACCTGCATTTGGTAGAACGTAATTGAAATCGATCGTACATCTGTGGTTATAGCCTGACTACTTTACCCCAACACCTTTAGAAATATTCGCGTCAAAAATAATAGATAGCGAAAAACCCAACGACACCCTACTAGTTTGTCTTACTGAGTTGTCACCTATGTATACAAATCCCGCACACAGAACAAACCAGGTAAATAAAAGACATTGCCATAATTTTTTTGAACCAGAATATTGATTCGGGGCTATAACCCAGGGAGATATAGTCCAAGAACAATGTCCCTCGTGCGTGGAAATCGCTGAACGGTATCATCGCCTGAGAAGTTTTATTTTGTATGGTAGCTGTTTTCTATTAAGCAAGGTTAAGTTTTCTCTTCTAACTCATCAATATTTAAAGTCGGATCAAAAATCTAAGTAAACATGGCAAACGTACCATAAAAATCCAAGGCGAACAATGGTACTTAATTGAAATCCTTAATCAATAATATTTGAATGGTTATAGGTTTGACGTCTGTATATAAAGGAGCTGAATCCCCGTGGATAGAGATCACAGCTTGTTCTATATCTCTAGTAGACATGTAAAAAGGGCAGTAGCTATCGAGAATGAAGAAAAACCATCAGAGAAAAGCGAGCACTGATGTGATCCTGCGCCAAGCCATCGAGGATAATGATATCGCTCAAGTAAGATTCGTAATGCGATTTGAGAGCGACAAAATCAATGAGCAGGACGAAAATGATATGACGGCGCTACACTGGAGTTGCGTTTATGGCCGATTAGAGATCATTGGAGTTCTGCTCGACTGTGGAGCTAATATGGAAATTCGCGACTCTAAAGGATGGACAGCACTTCATTTTGCAGCCAACGGTGGATTTATTGATGTGGTTGAGCTTTTGTTGGCATCGTATGCTGATGTGGCGGCCACTTCTAACGATGGGAAAAGCGCCATTGACGTTGCAAGAGGCGAGGGAATGGTGTTTCTGCTCGCTACGGGATTTATTAAAGCAGGAAAAGAGGAACTTCTACTGCGATATTTTAGTGATTCTAATGCGAGTCTACATTCTATCGATGAAGGTGATGAGGAAGCGCTCGTTACAGCGTCCTCGAGGAGTGAACTTTCTCGGGAAGTCTGGCGTGCAAGCCAGCAAAAATTATTAGTAAAGTCTTCCTCTATCAGCATTGATTCAAGATCAAATCTCAAGACATCAACAAGTGAGAACGTCATTGCGCAAGACGCATTAACAGAGAAAGAAAGAAAGGAATTGCAGAGAAAAAATTCAACTCCTTACATGACGCCTGGGCAAGCGTCAACTTTATCGAAAAAACGTTTAAACAATTTCGATTCATCATTTGCTCCTGGTGTGTTGAAGAGACTCGCAGTCAGTGAGACCAACTTGGATAAAACTCAAGCTATGGATTGTAATAATAATGATGATAATAATGACAGCAAGCAAGCCGCTACACCATGTAGGGCTATCAATAGAACGTCTAATTTTTATGCACTGAACACAGTGGAGTCCGATACTAATATAACTGGTGAATCTGAAAGGATGTAGTAGTGATCACTTCCGATCCGATGGCATGTCTGGTTTTATTCATATATTCCACTGTGCACCGTGGAACGGGAGACAAATTAAACGATTTGGAAACAAAAGTTTTCTTCCATGAAATAAATATAGCTTGGAGAAAAAGAAGTTATAATTGGGACGGTTTGAAAACCATGAAAATGAGCTGATTGGTTTGCGGGCTAGACTTTCTTTATCAGTGAAGACTGATATATCCAAGATAAGGTTGCTGCTGGAGAATGGACGATAACAGTTGGACTAGAGGAAACGATCCCTAGATTCCAAAAGTCGCATTGAACAACAAATAAGTTATACAGAAATAATGACTGCAAATAGCATAAGCATTACTTTATTGAGAGCTTGGAATATTGCCAATTTTTGCGAATCAATAAAAATCAGATAAAATAAAGAAAAGACGATTTTAATGGGAAAACAAAAAAATTGGATCGATAAGCATTCATAACAAAATGCTTCATAGCCAAGCATAGGACTAAAGCTCTTTTCGCCGCGATGTACGTGATAAAGTACAGAATTTGCTAGAAAGACAATGTCTTGGAGCCGTACTAGAAAACAAATATTGAAAGATGTTTCTGTCATGAACGACATCCTTAAGAAGAAAGTTGTCAAGAAGAATGACAAATGGAAACTAACTTCTACTACGTCTTATAGGACGGATGAATTCATCAATTCGCTATTAATTTTTTTGGTTTTAGCTTTGATAAATATGAGCCTTAGTAAACTGTTTTTCATATGATTTTTAGGTAATATTCAGACTAAATTATCAATAGAAAACTGGCTTTTGCAACATGATTTATTGATGAAAGACAGTGGATTGTTTTGTCTTTCGTAAGCAGTTGACCAAAACAAAACAGTCAGTTTTACCTGCAGGACGTTTTTCACTGTGTAAGATAATCATTAAAAAGGCTTTCACTTAGTATTATTAATCTTTCTTTCTATATGCTTTCGATTAACAAACACCATAGCGACGCCATGTCTTGCTATCTTGATCATGAATCTATCCTAAACACAATTCCTTGAACATTTCTACACTGTACTTAGGTGATTTACCCATCATTACTCTATAAATATGTATGATGTAGATATTCGCTGAGGTTAAGATGACTATTTTGTGTGTTTACATTAAATTTATGACGAATTCCTAAGAAGTAACATTGGTATTGCAGGATCAATAATAATGTGTCATGGTTTATCGTCAGAAAATACAGGAAAAAAATATCGCTCGGTGAAAATATATTACCTAAATAATCTATAGCAAATTCTAATGATATTGTGTATTTGATTGGATTATAGGAAATACAGATTAATAATTCATTAGCAGTAGAAAACTATATTTTTGATGGTTAAGTGCAAGAGATTGGTGTACCATGAAGAGTAGTTCGTTTCTTGTACAGAGTCAGTTGAAACTATGGAGAATTATAACCACTTCAAAAATTACCTTGTAACATAATGGATTATTTTTTCACCAATTTTAGTAATTATTGAATGAAAATAAATGTTTTATGTTAGATTTATCCTTGTTTTGCATGTGTTGTTAAATGAATTCATTCTCATTCTTGGTATTTGAGTGAAAACCAATTAATTTTGAAGTTACGTTGTAAAGATGGTAGGAACTGGTGGAATATTTCTTATCAGCGCAGACAACTTTATATAAAAGCTGTATCAAACCCTTTTTCCTTCTTAGAACGATAACAGGATTAATTGAAATCTTTTCAACCTTTTTTCCCAAAAAACAAAAAAGATTTTCCCAGAGTTTTAATTAAGAAATCATCGAGCAATTACAATAAAAACTTGACGATTTCCGCACGATCTTAATTTGATAAGGCTTCAAAGATTCTAATCTTTTTGCGCTTTTCATCATAAAAAGCATTAGAATACCGATAAGCTATGCAGTTTAATCTTAACAGAATCAAGATTATATAATATAAAAGCGATGGCTTTTGACTTTTAGGACGCCTTTGTGGCGTAGAAAACTTGAATAATGTCAAGTTTTGTATCTCATATGATCTTTACGTCCTCAAGCAAACACTTAAAATAAAGGCTTAAAAGAAAGGACCACTTACAGCTAACAAACAGTATTATTCTTATTTTAAAAAATTAACATGAGAACATATATTTGTACACGTTTTTTAAGCTACTTTATTTCTTAGTTCTGCCACTCGGTTTATGAACAAAAATTGCGAAAATTTATCTAAACTTAAGTCCGATTCAAAGAGAAAGTTGCTTTGCAAAAAGGTTTAAGTGAATAGCTTTACTACGCGGCTCTCAGCTTTATAGATAATAGACTAAGCCTCTTAGAAGACCAATTAGTACATTCCTTTGTTAACAGTGGATTTTTGTTTGAAGGAGTTTAGCAGATAACGAGGGAATGAAAAATCTCACGCATTCTTCAGATAGTTTGTTTATGTTGCGAAAGGTTATTCTCTTTCATGTTATTGTTTATGAGACTAAAATTCGTCAGATTGGAGCCCTAACGTCTTGCAATTTAATGAAAAATATAGTGTTATGTGCATTTTATAATTTTATGTTAAACATTTGGAAATTTTTCTGTGTTACATCCTCAACCCGCGATATCAGAACTGAAGTACTGTGGATTTTGTATGATTTCAAACAGCGAGTTTGAAACCGCAAACAAGTCAACACGCATGCGCAATTACACAGTATGAAAGTGCAACTAGGTCAGCGGTTTATCATAGTCTCGGTTACCCAAACCCCTCTCGACCAATCCTTTACTGCTGAGAGAGAGGATCTGGGAGAATTGTTAATCAAGTGTTGTAATATTCAAAATGGCGTGTGACAAGATTTTGGTCAGACGATGATTGGTCAGTACAACAGCTACGTCATTATGCTTCCTCTGCAACCAATCACTGATTAGTTCGTTTGATTCAGCATTAAAGTGTTGGTCGAGAGGGGTCTGGGTTACCGAGACTACGGTTTACAATAGAAGACAATCATAAACACTTTACTAAGGAAGGAAGTATAAGTAACGACGCATGCGCATTAGTACAATTTCCAGAAGATACAAAGTAGACCAGCGGTTAACGATCGAAATCAAAAACACTCAATATAACATGGACTTCACGACGCATGCATGGGACAGATCAAGGCAAGCTAGATCAATAAATCGCCAGTCTTTTGAACAGAAGTGTAGAATCAGCTGTCAAACATGCCTGTAGTCAATTTAGTAAACCAAACAAAACGCGAATAGCCAGTCTTTCCAATCCAATATAATTAATCAAACGGTGTTGTTGTACTGTTAGAGTCCAGTATACCTTAAGAAAGAAATTAAAAAATGGATTCTTGTAAAGTCTTCTGAGAGAAACAATTTAGGATAACTAAGCGGGGAGGTTTGACTAGTTTTCTTGCCAAGGATAGAACTTTTTGAAGAACTACGAAAACCGAATGAGGTGAAGTCATCTTTCAGACAACATTTCTGTCACAGTTTGCGAGCCAACCTTTCAGCTGAATAAACCCGAGATCTTTCTGCTAGTTTGATTTATTTTCTTTATAATTTCACCCAGGGTATTTTGTATTCCAAACCTTAAGCACCAAATACTTCTATCAGAGTAGCTCATACAAAGAGGGTCGCTTTCTTACTCGGCTAAAAATCATGGCGTTTATTCAGTTCTTAATCGCCGTCACTATTGCCGTGATGGTACAAACAATACCCTTAGAGAATGACTTTCAGGTAATGTGCTGTGCGTTACTAACGATTTTGATTTTATATTTCACAAACATTCTAACTACAAGCACCGCCTAACCCAGAATAAAGACTTTTGCTCGATAATTAAGCTGTTGAATAAGCTTGTGGACTTGAAATTCAGCAAAAATCAAACAAGTCGTAATCTTCGAAATTAATTTTTAAGGTTTCTAATATTTTAAAACTAAGAACCGAAAAAACTTGATAAGGCATTACTTTTGGACTCATTTTTCTTCAGCAGGAAGATAGCGACAGCTTAGTGAGGGATATCCGAGCTCCAAAGAAAGTCAAAGCCAGTAAGTAAATGCGCGCGGGTGATTTTCGTGTAACTTGTACATGCGCGTAATCGTCAAGCATGCGCAGTAGTAAAACAAAGCGAAATAATTTCATAAGAAAGAAATCAGAGAAAGACAAGAGCGGTTTATCACTAATGGTACCAGATATTCCCGCAGTATAAGTCATTTGAATTTTCCATAAGTTAAGAATGACGAAACTAAATGTACATACTCTGTATTTACTATGATCTGCGCATATCTAACTTTCCTAACGCCTCTCACATTGACCAAAGCGACAAAAGAGAACTAGTTCCCAGAGAGATACAGCGAGTTTCACTGATCACAGCAAGGGGTTAACTTACATGGTCTATGGGCCGATTTAACCTCTCCCTTTAGGCTTCGGCCGAGCTCCCTGATTAGTCATTATGGATAGCGGTGTTGGAGCCGAAATCTCCAGCTGACCCCGTAAATGGTTTCGCCCTGCCATACGACGCTTGAGCAATCGATCTCCCAAATTAATCAAGTAACCAAAATGAAAGAAAAATCCGGAATTCCAAGATATGCATTTCGGAAAATAAGGAGTTGCAGTTGAATAAATCTTTTTATTCAGTTTAAAAATCATGTCTTACACAAGGTATAGCAATATGTTAACACACCAATGGTACAGTTAGTGCAATAGCTTGAAATTTCTATTGAATCGTGCGTATTGTTATTAAGGAAACACGAAGAACTGTAACAAAAGTGTAATTCCAACACGATTTGACTTGTGACAGGTTGTGGAAGTAATCTACAAGCCAAGTCAGGAGAGTTGAGTTCACCTGGTTTCCCGTCCTCTTACCCCACGGGAACCACTTGCGCCTGGAAGATTCGAGTCGATTCCAAGAGCGCAATCGAGTTGAGTATTAAAGAGATTGACATTGAACAGAGCAAGAAATGTCGATACGATAGTCTGACTATCTATGATGGTGCCAATGTAAGTAATTCTCTCGTTTAAAAATGTACTTGTAAATAATCTTACTGGAAATGGATTCTGAGCACATATGAAGATTTGTTTAGCGTTCTCCATAAGCCTTCTTATAAATAGTGAGCATGGTGCATTGTGGTCTAATTTGGGTTAAAACATCTATTGTTCATTATGCCTTATATGGTGTTGTTTATACCCAAGCTAGACTACAATGCACCTTGTTTGTCTAACTCTGAAAAGGACTATGTTGCCTATAATGTACGCGATGTGACAGTCTTTTCATTACAAACTAACCTAGCTAAGGATGTGCTATTTGACATGATTATACTTTGATCGCAATGACTATATTTTGATCGCATTCCGCGCGTTGCTTCTCAAGAGTAGTATGTAAAGGACAACTTAACCCCCTAAGTAGACCGCTGTTCAAAGGCACAGTGGGCTCACCTACATACCGCTGATTTTTATTTCTGAGTCCACGATACCTTTGCTCATCTGTTCACTTGCTTACACCGGTGACTGAGGAGGTTCGGGAGCAGTTAGTATAGTTAGTATGATCATATAAAGTATTTACCTTTTTGACCCTAGTCCAAGGCACCTGAGCTCTCTCACTTGTGTGGATCCAAGCTACCCAAGACTGCTATTCGTTCGTCAGGCAATACCTTGTACATTATCTTGGTATCTGATGATGCTGATACCGGCAAAGGATTCCGAGCCACTTGGAGAGCCGTATCTAGAAATATAAGTAAGTGTGCTCTTAATCTTTGTGGTTCAATTCTCAAACTCATGAATAATTAATGGCGTAAATCACTACCGTGAGTGGTTTGGATATGTGACCTTAATTAGCATAAAATTTGGCCAACTTTTGCTTTTCTCCTAGAACTATTCATGGTTTGAGAAGCTAGATTAAACACTTGAAGTAGTGGTTTCATCCTCTATCCGAACACCTGGAATTTGGCTAAAAAACTGGGCTATACCTTGTTTTTTCAATCCACTTCTCGGTGTTTGGATAGAGAATGAAACACTATTTCCAGTGTTTGATCTATTACTTCGAATTACTGATGGGTAATCTTATCTGCTTGTACTAACTCAGCCCCATGATTCAATGCGTGTCAAACTAGTCACCAGTCTCTTCATCTTTTACAGAATGTGGTGGAAGATTCTCTAACTTGACAGGATACATCTCAAGCCCACAGTTCCCTAACGATTACCCTGCAAATGTAGACTGTGAATGGATTATAACAGTTCCAATAACTCATTCCTTGACGCTCACTTTCGAAACGTTTGACGTCGAGCAGAGCGCTAAATGCTCCTACGATAGTGTGGAGATCTGGGAAGGAACTGGAAAGGACTCTCCTTCTCTTGGTAAGTAAATGGAAGCATTTTACTGTAGGATTTTCAAAAGGTGGCCCTTGATAAACGGAGAAAAACAATAAACAAACAAACAATCTTACCACGTACAAAACAGATTTAAAAGGAAGGAATTCCGGGATAGCACAAGTGGAATTTGGGCGCTCTCATTCTAAGTCATCTTTAAGCATGCTTAAATAGATTAAGTTATCGAACTGATTGATACGTATGTAGGTTCTTTCCGATTGTGCTGACAAATCTGGTATTTTATTCTTCTAGCAAAGCTCGCTTTCTGCCAAAATTATGCTAGTTTTTTCTTCGAAGAAAGAAAGATAAAATCAAAGATAAAAAAGAAAATTTCTAAATTCACCAAGTATCTATCAGTGGTCACCCATCCGAGTACTAACCCAGCCTAACGGGCTTGACTCACTGTCTTGAAAGCACACAACGCCTTTAACCACTCGTCTATCGCTTTCAAACAATTAGCATATCAATACCGACCAAAACAATACACCAGATAGACTAGGTTATTTTGCTCTTTCAAATCGACGTGAACCGTGGTTAGAGCAAGGGGTTG
>WUAP02148233.1:0-11208 GCA_015163945.2 Stichodactyla helianthus | reverse complement strand
TGAAATCAGCATTAAATTTCCGTTAAAAACGATGCTATTTAAAAAAAAGTTAAATATAAAATCCAATAGTAGCCAGTAACCTTAATCACCTTTTCCATTCTATATTTTTAATGTATCCGTCTATGACTCAGTGAATGTTGAAATACTCTATACATTCTAAGACACATTACTTACAATTCAAGGTTTTTGTGTGACTATGAGCATCTTTTAGAGGCTAAAGCCATGTTAAATCAACACACCTGACGATTTCACTACGTAACCATATTCACAATACTAACTTCTTGAATACAGTGTGTTATTATACCTTATTTGTAAGACAACATAGATTTCTCAGTATTAAAGGGCCCAACTTTGTCTATAAATAGAACAATTGAGCTCATAGCATTAGGTAGGCGAGATTTTAATATGCTTATCGTTGATACATCATTCTATTCGTAAAGGTCACGAGCTACCTTAATTTCATATCCTGGATTTCATTGGTTAGTTTTAATACCTTAACCGGAGAACTGCGAAGAGCTTGGGTGGTATGCTTTAGCTACATAATAAGTCGGCACGTGGAACACTAATGTTTAATACGTCTTCTTAACTTTCTTTATAATTTTGAATGAATTTGAGTGGATGGGTATATTTCGGATTACCGTAGATTCCCTTGTCGACATCAATTACTAAACCACGCATGCTTTAAGATAAGTAATGTCTGGCAGATTAACACACACTTGTTAAGCCGCCTGAAGGAGTTTTAAAAGTGTGCTATCGACCAAAGAAAGCGATTATATCCAGAGTACATCAAGATTTGAAACAAATGCCTGCTCATCGAAAGGTTTTGCTAAAAACCCGGAAATACAAGACTTAGGAAGCCATGCGACTGTCGACTATGTTTGGTCTTTGAATTTCAGTTTTCTATTTATTTTTTTATATCGATGATATCAGGAACACAACATTCAAGGTTAATAATCCTACCCTTTCTTATCCTGTCTTTTCTTATCGTATCTTTCCATCGGTTTCCTATATCCTACTATCCGCCTCATTTTATTTTATTTATTTTTTTCATCTTACTAATTGTACCTCGCTGCTTCTTAGAATTATTATTATGATTATTCGACTATGAGAACCGGTTTTTTTTTCTTTGTGTTTGTGGAGTTTAAACTTCTTTTCATTAAGTACAACATTTTCAGTTAGCGAGAAGACCTCACCCGAATTAAACGCAATATCGCGTGAAAAACGCGGAGAAAAGTGTGTGGAGGAAAGTGTGTGGTTGGCTCGATTTAATGCCAGGAAAGAAAAATCCATTACAAATTTTTAAAAATGCCTTACATTAGGTAATAGAAATATCAACTAAGAACATCATAGTATCACCTATCATACTAATTGCTATGTAATACCTTGTATTTTATCCTGGCTTTTTTAGTGTAATTTCAAACGAAATTCGGATCAGAACTATTCTTTATTTAATAGGAGATTGTAACTTCGAAAAATCAGGTACATTTTTCTTTGGGTAAGAGTTTTAGTCGTACATAATATTCAAACGAAATCGAAAGAAAAACTAAGAAATCTTTGATGGCCTTTCGTTGTCAAAGTAGGTTTTACCTAAAACTGGGCCCTTTCATCCCCTACCCTCACTCCCTCCGGTTGATGACACTAGGAAATCCTGGGGGGGGGGGGCGGGGGCGGTAGGGATTGTTAATGAATGTATCCTGGGGACTAGGGTAAAATCGTGAGTGGAAATGCTGAACCAGTAGATAAGATTTCAGATTAAGGATTTATTTCATTTCCTCCCCTCGTACTTGCAGTGGAATTTGTCCAATTTTTTCATTTAAAAGTAGCCCAGTATTTCTACATATTTTTCTTGTTTTACGTTTTTTAGAGCAATTTTTCTCAGTATCAGTGAATTTTCGTGACACTTCGATTTCGCGTGTTTTACTTTTGACCTTGCTTTGGACAAAAATGATCTTACACACTTATACACGATGCTTATGAAACTAAAAATCCCATTAATATTGGGTATTAAACTATTTCTCGCTGCCAGGTTCTAATTTGTTATTCCTCTAATTTAGTTTCATTTAATTTAGCTGCTGTTAATTTCGTAGCTATATCAAAGCTGGGCTTTTTGCTCAGAGATTAATAATCTCTGTGGAAGTAAACATGAATAACACACGCAAAGTCTTTTAGTTTAAATAGCAAAAAAAAAAAAAAAAGATAATAATAACAATAATAATAAATAAACATTAAAAAATAAAAAGCATGTTTTCGATTTCAGCAAAAGCGACTAAAATAAAGTTCTTAGTTTAAATGTGACTATCTGTGCAACAACACCCTGGCAGGTTTGTCTATATATCTCTGATGTAGCTTATCGTGATATTAGCAGCTGTTCCAAGCTAATGGGCATTTTGGATAATTGGCTTATAAGATTATGACAAAACGATAAAAAGTTTAAACCTCTGGTCAAGTGCGACCCTGATGAAATGCACGCAAACTTACCTTGTTGAAACGATTTCTTTGTGTTTTACGGTCTGTTGTTTACAAAAATAAGCTTCGGTTGCAGCAGCTTTTCGTGCCGGTCTAAGTTCAAAATAAATGTCGTAAAATTAAAACGAAATTGCCTGACTTCGCCCAGTTTGAATTCTAAGTTGCTTTAATTCTCACCTTAGCTGTTGTAGTTATTTGCCTTGTGTTACTTTATTAGTCTTTTTCTCTAAATGTTTATGTGCTGAAGTTCAGTTGCTGTCCTACTGAGTGTTATTCCTTGTTTAAAAAGGACATAACCGTTAAGTGATATTGGACCTCACCCACGTGATGTTTATAAACATTGTTATTGTGATTTTAACAATAGGTTTTTTCACATTGCTTTATTGGATGATCCAATAGATTTTTGGTTGGCAATTTAAATGACAATTAACTAAAACAAAATATGGCATTGTATGCTCACCTACTACTGAACCGGATGAACAACTTTGTGTCTTTAGTCCTCATGTCAGATGGATAACTTGTTGGGTTAAATGTTTGATCAGAAGAAGTTTGGAGTTACCTTTAATACAAAGAATCGCAATAGAAATATTATCTGGTATAACCCCCCTTACAGTAAAAATGTAGGCACTAACGTTGGACCGACAAACCTTCCTAAAACTTATAGATGATGAATTCCCTAAAGGCCATATACTCAACAAAATTTTCAACAGAAACACAGTTAAAATTAGTTACAGCAGCATGACAAACTTGAAGCAAAACATCGACGATTACAATAAATCTATCTTACAGCAAAGAAACATCCCCATCAGTAAACCATACAACTGCAGAAAGCCAAATGAATGTCCTATGAATGGAAACTGTCTTAAAAAATCTATTGTTTACCAGGCTACTGTAAAGACGGACATCAATACATCCGACCAGACATACGTTGGACTAACAGAGAACACATTTAAAAAAAGATACGCTAACCATAAAAGCTCGTTTAACAACCCAGGTAAACGTTTTTAATACAGAACTCGGCAAATATATTTGGTCACTTAAGGACGCCGGCTGGATTAACATATAAGACCACGTGGAAAATTTTGAAGCAAGCTACCCCATACAACCCTTCTTCCAACCGCTGCAATCTATGTCTATGGGAGAAGTACTTCATAATATGCAAACCCGACTTAGCCACACTGAACAAACAAAATGATATCTTCATGCAGACATGCTAATAATATCAAAGATTTTGTAATCAGGCATTTGAAAAAATTGAATAAATAACTGGTTGTCTCTGATTTGTAATTTGTTAGTAGACGGTTTCGGTCGAGATACTACGACCTTCATCGGTTGAATGCATTAGCCATCATTCCGAAACGTCTACTAACAAATTACAAATCAGAGGCAACCAGTTATTTATCCACATGCTAATAAATTCCTCTTGAAAAATATTAAGCCATGACCGCATATACGCTAGTCACTGTATCTCGATTATCTACCCCCCTATCAGTATAACCGTTGTAATCTTGAATGATTTGTATTTTGGCTATTTATATGACGAGTGCCGTACACGTTGTGCGGTACGAAACTATATAGTAATAAATATGCCAAGTCAGATCTTCAGTTAAATATTTCTTCTACTTTATGTTACGCTCTAGTCTGACTATTGAGCACTTTGAATACTGTTTTGCATTATCTTCAGTTTGCTATATATATGATAGTAGAATAAAAGTAAAGGCTGTAATTCCAACGATGCTCTCAGCAGAAGGATCACAACAGGATACAATTTGGTCACCAGTAAATAGTAATATTTTGAATTAAGAACGAGGTAAACCAACAACTTCTAGCTGTCCATAAAATAAAATAAAATTTAAATTCTAAACGTTTCGACCATTCGGTCTTCTTCAGTAAAAAGAATTAAAAATACCTTGTACATTGCATTTTTAATTCTTTTTACTGAAGAAGACCGAATGGTCGAAACGTTTAGAATTTAAATTTTATTTCATTTTATGGACAGCTAGAAGTTGTTGGTTTACCTCGTTCTTAATTCAAAAAAAAATATATATATCTAATATATATAATACACACACACACACACACACCTATTTTTTCGCCGGTATTTAATGCACTGCTACAAACATCACCTGCCAGGATTGCATTGTACAAAATTTATGTCCTAGAATTTTAAAGTTAGCGTTAATCAACGTATGAATTGTTGGGTATTCCTTATAATTTTTGCATGTGCAACTAGTTTGGATTACTTGATCGTTCACTTTCATCATTGTCATCGTCATCACCATCATCATCATCGTCAGTCATCATCACCATCACCATCATCGTCAGTCATCATCACCATCACCATCATCGTCAGTCATCACCATCATCGTCAGTCATCACCATCATCATCATCGTCAGTCATCACCAGTCATTGTCATTGTCATCGTCATCATCATCATCATCGTCAGTCATCATCATCACCATCACCATCATCGTCAGTCATCACCAGTCATTGTCATTGTCATCGTCATCATCATCATCAGTCATCATCATCATCATCATCATCATCATATCAACAACATCATCAGCATCATCACTAGGTTTCCTAGACGCATCATCTTGCTCTATCCTGGGGTGCCAGAATTCTCAAGGGAACTAAAATTTGTTACAATAGTTTGCATTGCTTAAGATTAATCATACTTTTTAGTTTGAAAAAATTAGGAAATGTTACATTATACCTTTCAAAAAGATACTATGTATTGTAATTATTGAACTCATAACTTATTGTGTATGGCAGCTTTCTTTTACTTTGGAAAGAGCTGAACTCGTTGCGCAAAAGCGACCTTTTTAAGTAACTCCCTATCTGGGGGCTAAAATTATATCGATATGAAGACGAAGTATGGTGCTGGGGAATCTATTAAAAGGCATAACGATTTTACCATGATTTTTCTTGAATGTAGACTCTCAATAGATTGCGAGCGCTCCTGCTTTTCTGTTCTTTTCCCTTATATTCGAGACTTTATAACTATGGACGCACGGGGAATGAGACTAGTTCGATGCGAGGAGCGGGGAGATAGAACTGGTCTCATTCCCTGCGCGTCTGGAAGCTATAAAGTCTGGAATATACTAGAAAAGGAGGAAAAAGCAGAACTTTTCTTCTATAGGAAACAACCCGGTAATGTCAGTCTGTACCTCTTGTTTGTACAGCTATTTCACAACTGTGTTTTGTAGTAGTAGTTCTACAACATAGCCTGGCTTATCTGGAGAAATTATCCGTTTTCACCATTTACGTTAGAGTATTATTAATACTAGCCTCACTATCAGTCGGCTAGATCTTTAATACATTTATCAGTGTTAAGCCTGAAAGGGTCGGGAGGGTCCAGGGCATATGTGGGGCATTTGTATTTTTTCAATAATTTTGTTAAAATTCCCCACCCTGGGGAAAGAAAAAATGAGTCAAATTTGGTGAAATTTTCCCACCTGGCAGCCATCCATCCCAAAAATAGCAGTAAAGGTGTGTAAAAATGTCGTACCCTGGAGCAAACCAAAAGATTAAACGCCCCAGGGGGCCCGACCCCCCTCCCACCTCCTTCCGGGCTTAACGTTGACATATGCATTAAGCTGAACATAAGACAAAAGATGGTTTGGGTATTGATGACATTTTATTACTAGAGTAACATCTATACATCATATTTAATAAGCCATTTCTATCTGTAATTTCTAGTTATCATAATATGAATTGTCTCGGCTAAGGACTGACTCTGAACTCGATGGTAGGCCACGCACTTTGTTGCACTGTTTGAAGCAGCTTACGAATTTTTCTCTACAGATAATGTTACACTGCAACGTGCTTCCAGTACACGTGCTTAGAAAACAAGGACTGTAGACATTCCCTTTGCAATTTCTGTAGCAGTTGGCCTGGCTTGTGGTAACCATGGTGACCATGATAGCCAACATTAGGGCGACTCTTCTTAGGGTGAGCATCTGTTGAAAAGTTGGATAGAGATTGAAATAAAACAAAAAACAAACCTTTGAATTCGATTTAAAAAAAACCCTCGATTGTGCGCGTCTAAATAAATGATTCTTGGTGAAAATTTTCATGGATTTTCTAAGTTTTTTATATGCAATAAACGTTCGAATTTGATTTTTTAAAGAAAATTCCACGAGGGTGCGTCTATGTAAATGATTCTTGGTGAATATTTTTTGGATTTTCTAAGTTTAAGATTTTCTACTCCGACAATGGCGTCAATTCTTTTATGATCTTCCAGCCTGCTTTGCGCGCTCCGTTGGAAACCAGATAAACCGGTTTACAGTAACTGTGCACTAGATACTTGTGGAATGATGGAAAGTTTGCTGATTACTTTGGAATCTTTTTGCCGTTTATAACTACAATTATAGCGTATTACTAACTCCATCAGTAATTAACCTCGTTTGTGATCAAGCACATCTTTATCGATCTTTATTGTTTATAGGGATCTCGTAGTTCAAGTTTACCTTAATGCAAGAGCCATTGTTATTTATTATCCATTTTGTTGCGAGGTTAGGTTCAGGGTTGAATAGGAGCATTGTTCACTATTGTTATGTCACTTAGCGGTTTTTACACGGAGATAAAGCCTGTAGTTCGCTGTTTTTCTAATATGTTTACATGTCTTTGTTTTCGTTTTATTCGTTTGTAAGTAAGGAAAACTTTTTCAAAACAAAAATGCCTTTTCTACTGACTTTAGTTTTCATCGTTTACTTGTATTGCGTATCCATATGTTGTCTCATTGAGACCTTTGACTAGAATTGCTAAATTCCTCGAAACTCGCAGGAACATTAAATGCCACGACAGCTCAGTTACCTGAATCCTCGTTCCTGTTGGTCAGCAGCAATGATCACCAGGACTTTAGTAATTGCGCGCCTTTGTTTTTAACGGCTCAGCTGGTTTCGATTCGAATAGTTGTTACCGCGGTCTCTAGCTGCATGGGTAATCCAATGAATCGTCTAGGTTTTCTTATTTCCCCGCTGACCAAGAAGAATGAAGGCTCAAAGGTGTAATCTTTACCTGAGTGGGTACATTGAGCACGCAATGGTGAACACATTGGGCACTCTCTGATGTCCTCCTCAGATACGGCATGGGTTATGAAGAAAACGGCTATTTCATACACCACTCGCGTGCACTAATTGAATTAAGGTGTGGTCACTCGCATTTAAGACATTTAAGGACGGGGGTTTGTAATGTTGGTAATTATCTTAAAGAGAAGTGCGAACGGATTGATCCTTTTAGGAGGTTTTCCAAGTGTTTACTCCGCCAAAAGCTATTAACACCGCCGTAATCTTTAGTAATCTAGATTCATGAGAACCAATATACTTTTGAACAATTTTTATTGAACTAATATAATTAATTCGCAGTTTTCTACAGAAACATATTTCAAGTTTCTTTCTTACTCTGTTTTATTCAAATAAGTGTCATACTACTATTTTATTGTTGCTTTGAATTATTAAGCTTCCGTATCAGCTGCGCGGTGGATTTCTCTTGTTTTTACGGCATCCGTTTACGCAACCAACTAAGGCAGACCTGCACGAGCCACATTGTTTCACGGTATCACACTTTGAAATAAAACAGTCGGTGTAGTCTCCTCGGCACATGTCCGCACAGGAAGCAGCGTCACCAGAATGGACGGTTACCATGACAACGAGAACAACCAGAATTAGAACAACCAGAATTCTTACTATCTTTCATTAGTAAGAACGTTAGACGATTCAGGCTCTTGAGGGATTCCTTCTGTGATGAAACGGTTTGAATGGCAAGCATGAAGGTTTTCTTTGTGTGTTTGTGTGTGGTTTAAGTTGCATCTTCAATTCGTTAGAAGCTAGTTTTGCCATGTTTGGAAATTCATGCGATTAGACTTGAGCGGATCAGGTTTAGAGCAGCTCTACCCGCCTTTTGTATTGTAAAGCTCTCCAGCTTATCTTTCATTAGTAAGAACGTTAGACGATTCAGCTCACAAAATTCGAAAGAAATGAAAAATGAACGTAAGAAAAAGGATAGAAGGAAACTGATTAGGAGTTCGGTCGCTTTCGCTTGTTTTTACTTTAAATTATTCAGGTTTCTATGTTTAATATTACTTTGATGAGACTATGATTTGAACTATTCATAGACAAACTGTTAGATCGTAGTTAATAAAGTAGTCATTATGAGGCACCCCATTTGTCCATGCATTTTATTTTCCTGTTCTTAACAAGTTAAAGTTGACATGCATTACGCCGTAGTCATAGCAACAGAAGACACAGGTTATTTTTGGAAGAAGCTTTGATAGGTCTACTAGGTTGAGTTGTAATGAGTTTCAAACCATTCCGAATGACCGCCAGAATTTTAATTTAATATTACCACTCGAGCTCGGAAAGCCATTCAAGTGCCACAGTACTGCACATCTTTTCCCAACTAAATTTACTCTGTTTTATTGGTTGAATTAGTTAAGACATGCATTTTATTGTTACATAGAAAGATTGAGGGCAAGAGAAGGAAAACCCCAACACATCTCATTCATGCATTTGTTCTGAACTCGCTTAGTGGTTAAACACGTGGTTTAGCTTGAAGAGAAAAGCAGCCCTGCACATGCAAAGCATACTAGTTACTCATTATAATACACAACTTACTAGCTAATAGTCAGAGATAAGAATAGTCTTGGCGTTACCATGGTAACAAATGATAAGCTCATCCCGTTTAAAGTGCTCCCAATGCTTACGACCATATTTTAAAAATCCATTCTTCATAAAGTTTTGGATAGGACAATTTAATTTTGCTGGTAATGGATGAGCCATTTTTTAGTTGTAAGGCTTTGAAGATCTTGATATGTAAATTAAGTGACGTCATCCTGGTGTTTTTCTAGAAAGTTATCTCTAATCTACAGATGAAGCCTACAAAATCATTTAGCCAACTGAGGATATGGAATATCATCTGTTATTCACTTTAGCTAAAACCCCGTTGACGTCATCTCAATCGCATTTCCAGATGTTTAATCCTTTATTATCCGGGAATACTGGGTGAATAACCAATAAAAATGAACAAGATTATCAGAAACGTTATGGAGAATGGATTTTTAAAATATGGTCGTAGACGTGAGGGACACTTTAACTTCCATGGCAAAAATGGCCAACATTATATATCCTCATAGTTACCATGGTGACATTGACTCAGATAATTTACATTATTTATCATGTTTTGAGCATTCTGATTTGGTGAGCAGTGATGTCGCGCGCTGTGATTGGTTCAACGGATATCGTCATTGCTGTACCGGTGCGCTGTTATTTTTCAAGCTCTCATGCGAAATCTTGTTGTTTTGTGTTAAGAATCGATAATGTTTGTGTTCTTGAAGAATTTTTCTCAGTGGTGTATGATATTTGTTTAAGCCATCTCTTATCTTTCTCGTGTTCAGTTTACTGCATACATACATCGCCATACCAAAATGGATAAAAATTCTTAAGCAAAAAGACTTTTTATTTCAAAGAAAACTCACCTTTGTGTTTTTGTATAATTCTTGAAAGATTTGGTTACGCTGTTCTGTTGAGAAAGAGATGGGAAAAAGAAGATAAAGTTAGCTGACAGAGTTACGCGTGTCTATTGAAATTATCCTTAAGCAGCATGTTAAGAGAAAATGGAATTTTACAACTGTAGCCTTGGCTACTTTTCGAAGCTTGAAAATGTATCTAAGCTTTCGACCACTTTTACAGCTCGCGTTTCTACAATTTACTTTAGTTTTGCCTAAAATTCGGTGTATACAATGAATTGATCAACCTTGAGGTATGTATTTTGAGCACAGGAACTGACAGGCTACCAAATTCAAGAAATTTAAACGAGTTCCCCCCCCCCCCCCCGTGAATAAATAGACCCAGAAACTGAGAAAAATATCACAATGTACTAAAATATAATTATATCTTAAAATGTAACACCAATTCAACGCCTTACTTTACTAGGTTTGTGTGGATTTTGTAAAAATACAATTAAAAGCTAACGAATGTTTTTGTTCTCACGTTCTCAGAAAATTTTTCTGTTGCTTAAAGCTTTTAACTCCATGTGATGTCAATAATTCCACAGTCAAAGTTCTTTTCACATTAGTGCAAAGTAGTATCCCTCGGAAATAATTCCTTAATTTTTTCCAATTTAAAGTGGAAACAAAACAACTTTAGAAGTAGCTAGTTGCGATATGTCAGTACTTTTCTCGTTGGCTTATAGTTTAAGATTATGAAGAGACGTTTGGCGCCATTACTTGATAGTTTTCGCGAGCTTTTCTACTTTCTACAGCGTGTAATCGTTAGCCATAAGATTATTCTCAGTTAGGAGATTACCTGAATACAAAGTTGCTTGTCACTGAAAAAAGGTACTCTTCAGCTATTCAGAAACTTTTTTACTGGCGTTGAGCCAATCAACGTACGCCTCAGAAACTAATGATTATCGTTTAACCAATCCGAAAACATCTTAGAACTCAACGAAATATTGAACCAATCAGATGACTTGTTGTAAGCTCTTAGCCATACGTATACATGGTGACAACCGATTAAGGTGGCCCCGAGAGTCTTTTCGGTAGTTCCAAAAACAGAGCCTAGTAAACTATGTCCAGTGCAGGCTCATACATTGATATCCAATAAGCCAACCATATTAACGTTCATGAGTTTAGGATTTCATTTTTATGAAGCTGATAACTTAGGACAAGAGAAAATGAGGTAAGAGAAGGAATCCCTGGTACCCCATCATATCAGCCCTTCGTTCTATTTTTAGAACAA